>JAZBGY010000421.1:33912-63170 GCA_037414755.1 Lydus trimaculatus | reverse complement strand
CCGCCATTTTGAATAACGAGAACAAAGACTATCGGACGATTAACAAAAATCGAAATTCTAGAATTTTTAGGTTTTTGTAAATTTACACGAAAACTTACATTAGCTGAATCTGATGATTTCAATGAATTTACAAAAATAATTTTGTTATTTTATACCAAATTTGTTACCAAGGAACAATTTTTCTTTTTTAATTAAACAAAAAACTACCATCTCAAAATAATCGAAAAAACCAAAAAGTAATTAAAAAACTTACCTTTACAAATTAATTACACAGAACAATAGAAAAATTAACACTTGATTTACAACACTTTCTTAACAGCTCGTTTGCAGCAGCAAGAATATGGCGTCAGCCGATTTTCCAATTGGTTTTATACAACCGAATATCCCCACTACTCGATAATCTCGAACCCAAAAGCACTTTACTAGAATTTTCTATGATTATTCAATATTATCGAGAAATTATTAATAATTTTTGATGCATTTTATCACTGATAATAATTGAAAAAATGTCAATGGAAAAATTTTGCAATTTTTATTGTAAATTCGTTGAAAAATGATGAAAACTGATTAGTAAATTTAGTTTTAAAATAATTGCGATTGGTACAACTGAAAAATGTTGAGTCATCTATATTGATCAGCTGTTTCTTGCAATTGTTTTTATTATTATTATTATTACAATTATTATTATTATTACAATTATTATTATTATTTATTTAATTAATTATTATTGCAATTTTATTGATAATAGATTATTATTACCAATAACTATATTTCGTATAGGATATTTCTGATAGATTTTGATTTCTAAACAATGAAATTTTATCAATTCTAAATCCCTTGTTTTGTCCTTTGTTATCAACAATTAAGCTAAATTATTTATAAATTGCGTTTCAAATAACATTACAACCCAATCAGACAATAATTATGGTAATAAAACAATTATTTTCTTATAGATATTGCAATAAATAAAACGTAGTTGTATAATTTTTTAAAATATTGCATCATAAATATGTAAAACGTATAATCACACATGTAGATTGATAAGAAATTATTTATTATTTGGAAAATATGATAAGGCGTATTGCAAAAATTAACGAAAATTTCTATATTTATTATCAAAACTATAAAATAAAAAGCCTCCCAGACACGAGTAGAATTTTATAAAAACAAATTGTATTTTTAGACAACAATTCCTTGAACTTTGTTTAAAGACGAATTTCCTGTAAAAATCGTCGAGAATTTTCCAAAAATTACGCCCCATTTTTCTTTAAAACGTAGTCATTCCGATAAACGGCAAAAGACAAAGTAGCCATTGAAGCAAGGATAATTATGCAAGAAATTCAGTAAAAAAACAGGAAATGTTCGATATTGTAATTAAAATAGGAAAACGCAATATTTTGTTTATATTTAGCAACAAAAAGTCTCCATTTGTTATTGTTGATTTTTTAAATGTTGAATATTAAAGAATTAGAAAGAATCATTTTTTCAGGAAAAATTCCTGCAACTTTCAATTAAATAGTTGCGCAATTGGGGATAGAAATCGATAAAAAAACCTGAAATGTCGTTTTTAACCTAAAAAATCAATAGATCAGAGGTGGATTAAAACAATTCAAAGCCCTTATTTGTAGGTTACAGGAAGTTTATAAACAAGAACAAATCTCCTAAATGAACAAAATTGTTGTAATCCTGTTGTAGACAATTTCTCATGATAAATAGATAGTCGAGTTTTGCCATCTTTGTCGTACACGTTTTAATCCATCACGACTCCTGTAAGTGTGACAAAGATAGCATGATATCCATAGAATTCGATCAAATATGGAATTGTGCGTCACAAATGGAGGGTTATATTTATAAAAATAATACAATTACGTCTTTTTTTTTTAATTTTATTTATTTATAAACGATATACATAGTAAGGCACCAGCTGCATTTATATGAGAATCAAAATAGTATCACATCAAAAGGCGAAAAGTTGGCGATATAATATAAAAAAAAATTAATAACAAAAATATAATAATTACAAGAAATTGAATAAATAAAACACGTCTAATAGGAAATTGATAAGAAAGTAACCCTACAATATTGCAAAATCATTTCAATTCATAATTTGGTTTTTCTCTTTTAAATAACTTTATCTGTAATATAACATGTATATACTCGCAATATAATCAACACAATTGATAAAAAAAATATGTAAATATTTGTTTCTATTCTTAGAAAAAAAATCAAATATTTATTGTGATAATCCGAAAAGTTTTAAAGCATTGAATGACGTGGCTAAAGCCACATCTTCCGGTTTTTTATGCATAAAAGCAGCAATCATTTCAACAATTGCTGGCAAGGAACACGGTTCGTTTCTTTGAAACGTACAATATCGATGTAAAAACGTCATTGATCTGTTTGGAACAAAAACAAACAAAAATTTTGGCATAAATTCAATAATACAACAAAAATAACGTCAATACTGACCTTTCTGTTAGACCATCTTTCACATGAATTGGTAATTTTGATGCACGTGTATTTGGGTACATAAATGGGGCATCTGTTTCCACTACTAAACGTTCTAATGGTATTGAACCATCAACAAGCAATTTACGTACACCTGAATCAGATTTATCTTTACACAAATAACCTTGAATAATACACGAAATATTAATTATTGAAAAAAATATCGATATTTTATGGAATACAACCTGTTAATCCTATGTAAAAACCTTTATCTAAATAGGCGATTGCTTGTTCGGCTGTACCAGTAAAACAATGTATCAAAACTATTGGTAATTTGTTTTTATAATCATCTAGAATTTCTAATAAATCATCATGAGCATCTCGTTCATGTACAAATAACGGTTTATTGATCTGAATTGCTAATTCGATCTAAAAAATCATTCAATCAGAATTACAACTATTCTATTTTGTTTTATTTTTGTTCATCAATTACATGTTTACGAAATACTTGTTTTTGTACATCAGGTTCGGAAAAATTCCTATTATAATCTAAACCACATTCACCAATTGCAACACATTCCGGATTTGCAGCAAGTATCTTCAATTCATCCCAACTTTCATCTGTATAAGACTTGGCATCGTGTGGATGTATTCCTATAAATATACGTTATAACACAAATATCATCGATTTATAACGTTGATAAATACCAGCAGTTGAATACAAAGTGCCTGGATATATTCTAGTCAGTCTTAAAGCTTCCTTACTCGATTTCACAGACGTACCAGTTACCATAATCTTTTGAACACCTAATATAATGATAATTATGCAATAAATGTATATAATTATATTATTAACACAATATACCAGCATCTTTAGCTCGTTGTATAACTGAATCTAAATCACGACTATATTTTTTATTTGTTAAATTGGCCCCAACATCTATAACAATATAATTTTCGTAACATTGTTCCATCGTTGTTTGTTGATTCGTTGTGCTTGTTTCTATATTATTCGTTGCCATTTTTTCTGCAAAATTTTATTTCGTTTAAATTTAAAATTAACGTTGATTTAATAATAACACAATGTACACTAATAAAAAATTTGTTTAATTTAGTAGTGGAAACAAATATAACCTATTTGTCATGTGTCAACTTGACAGATTATCTAACCTTGAATATGTCAAATTGGTGCGTAGTTGTCAGATCTACCAAATTGAAAATTGTAGATTTTGATATCAATAGAAAATAATCGTTAGTGTAATAAAAAAACAAACAGACTCAAATTTGCTTTTATCTGATTATTCGGCTTATGAGTACATCATAGATTGTTGTCAATTCACAAATATTGAGGAATGTATCTTCGTTGATTTTACAAATAAGTGTATCTACTGAAATTGTTAAGTTTGGCATTGATGTTAGTAATTAACAACAAAATATGGACTACCAACCTTAATCATACAAAACACTAGAAAATTGATAGGAAAGCAGGTGTACATAACTTATATAACCAGCAATACACTGTAGTGTAAATGTATACACGGTATTCCTGTGATAAGGGTCCCATCCACCTCTTGAAATTTCAATACTATCAACCGACGGGTAAAACTGTTGGAAGGAACCCAAAACTGAGCCGTATGGACAAAAACCCATCAGAGCGTTCGTTTTTCACTCCAAAGTTTATCCTTAACAGTAAATCTGGAACAAATTACATGACCTGGTATGTTCTGGCAACCGGAACATTTTCTAATTATAAGTATAGGATTATCGCAGTCATTGTTGCCACGAGAAATAATTCAGTTCTAGATAAAAGGCAATCTAAGTTTTGTCACTGATAATATGGATATCTTAATTTATGGTAGAACTCCCAATAATTAGAATAAAAAATTAATTTTAGTCCAACTGGGACTTTTCGTCTTTCCGATAAACGTCTTCAAAAAGCCCTATCATGTTATTTGGATACTCTACAAATAAGTGGCATAAGCATAATACAATAAGGTGTCAGGCGTACTGGGATATCTTATATACAGACTTGGCGTTTCTAATTTCTAATAGAAATATAAGAAAGACTACCACACACCTAAGCGAGTGTATGCTTTAGCATAAGTTAAAATGAGATAAACAGAAAATCAAAGTAGTCAGACGTCGAAGCGTACGAATTCCATCTGTTGATAACACCTACTCATAGAATTACACATTTCTCTAAACATTACATCCTTATTCACAAAAATCTTTGTAGGCTATCTTTCTCATGATCGTAGTGAAACATTAGCGGGTAAATGTATCAGACAAAGATCGAGGTAGTTTGACATTCTCGGTCAAATATTGCACAATGGTATTTTTTCCTATGTTCGTATATGTTTGCAGTGGTGGCGCATTCACCATTTTCCACACTTGATTTTTTTTTCATCCATTGTTCCTTCTCGTAAAGTTGGTTCAATGTGAAGTGTAAACCTTCATAATCCACAACCCACGCTAAACAAATAAAGTGCCTATAAGCAGGTTTCAACGAGATCTGTTGTGTAAGTTGCATTCGTGAGATTCGGTTATAATTTCTGAAAGTTATAAGGGTTAGACGTCTGGTTTTTCAGCCTTTTACTTAACAAAACCATGCATGTGTCTCCGCAACGTATAGATTGTGTCCTCTTTTTATAAAGGATAACGTTGGAGGTACAATAAAAATTATAGTAATTTGGGAAATTTTCCATAAATGTTAGTTTAAAACAACCTACATTATAAATAATTAAATCTTTCAATAAATTATATACATTTTCAGCTTGACTAATTTGTAAAAATTTATAATTAAATGACTTGTATAAAACAATGGAAATTTACAATTAGCCAAACTAGTATCTGATAAAAATTTGAATTGATAACTCAACAATTTGCTGAAAAAAAAAAGATGAATTTAATTCTATTGTTGACTCTGATCTATGTTGGTGTTTCAAATGCTGAAACTTATTCAACGAAATTCGATGATATTGATATTGATGAGATTCTACAAAGTGATCGTTTATTGAAGAATTATGTCAATTGTTTAATGGAACGTGGACCATGCACTCCTGAAGGTACAGAACTCAAAAGTAAGTATACAGAAAACACTATAGTTTCAAATTCGTATCAATTTATTTTCGAAAATAAACAAACACTACTACATAAAATTCAAATAATAATAGTAATTACCACAATTTTTAAGGAAAAAAAAATAAACAAATAACAGCAAATATTTATAATTTCTCCAATTCAGAACCGTGTTCTTTGACAAATTCACCTTCTGGATCATATTTGGCTACCAATTTTTCCCAATCAGGTTTACGGTTCTTGAACAAATGTTTGATGACTTTTTTGCTACCTTCCTTTTGTTTCTCACTACATTTTGAGCATTTCGTTTTTAAAGCATCCGGTAGAACGCCTAATTAATCAGGGAAAATTAAACAAACATTCTTCAAAAAAAATTGATTAACTTACGTTTAAGTTCGGCACCATCAGGTGGACATGGTTTTTCATCTAATAAACACTGAAGATAATTGTTGAAAAGACGTTCACTGTTCAAAATTTCATCTAAATCAACACCATCGTATTTGACAGTGTAATGATCATCTGGACGGCAGGTTACATAGCCGACAATTGCTATCAATAATAAACAAACGAAAACTTTCATTGTCAACAAAATGATTAGTTATTTTCGAAGTTATTCGATGAAGAAACTACTTCTTATGTTAACGTTTCAAATGGTACTGTTGGTAAGACAATTAAAATCATGCAATATTTATACTAGTTTGTGTTAATGGGTTGGTGGGGTCTATGAGTACAACAAAAAAATTAAGCTTAAAGGTAAAACCCATATAAACGCGTTATGTTTTTGTTTTTGTTGTTGTTTTTTTTACGTTCTAGAAAAAAATTAACATAATAGACCGTTGTTTTAATCAGATTAATTAATAACAACAGCCTAATTATTCTGATGTTGTCTAAATATTAGATTTTGAATAAGTCATGCAGAAAATCACCTATTGATTGTCCTTCTTTTTTGTTGTTTTTTTACTAGTTGATTATAATTACAAAAAAAAGTTGTACTCGTGTATGGAAATGTCATCAAAGCTACATAAACACACATGTTGTTGCAGAGTATCTACCAGAAGCCTTAGCGACAGATTGCTCGAAATGCAGCGATAAACAGAAGGAAAATTCGAAGAAAATCCTCAAATATCTCTACAAAAACAAGCCGGATTATTATAAAGAATTACAAGAGAAGTATGATCCTAAAAATGATTATTATAGAAGACACACAGATATGTTTTCTTAAATTCGTGGAAAATTGGTGTTGACAGGAAAAGGAGATTCACAAAAAAAATGACAATGTAATAATTTTTTTGTTTTATTTAATTTCCTTTAATAATTCTCCCAAAAAAAAAAACAACACACCTACAGCAAAAACTAAAATGGAAAAATTGACGACCTTAAGATAATTTCAACCAAATTCTTAATTAAACTTCTAACCTTCCTCAAAGATGACCTCATAGAAACATTCATAATCATCTCTGTACTTTTGTAATTAACAATAAAAATGAATACAAACAAAGCTGTTTACCTTCCAAAAACGAAGAATTGGTGTCATCAAATGAGCAATGAATGCAAAAAAAAAACAACGCTATAAATCATAATAAAATTAAGAATGAGTGAAATTTTCTGGACACATAATAATGTAGCTACAATTTTTTGTTGTTTGTTGTTTGAATTGAACAAGTTTTTTCCTTCATTGTTGATTACGTCTGAAGCAATTGACGCAATAATCGGGAGTCTCTTAAAAGGCGGCAATTGGTTATTTTTTTCGATAAAAACAATATACCGATCAAAGTTTATTATTATTAATTAACTAATGTTTTTTATATAAAGTGGAAAGTTGTGTGTGTTCGATTTTTTTTGCTACCTTGACGTTGACTCATTTATTTACATTAAGATCGTTTAATTAATTATTATTTTTTTCTTTTTGGAATAGCGTGTTGGTTGGTTGTCGAGAACAATTAAAAATTGGTTAATTTGTTACAAGTTGGTACGAAATTAAGATAATTGTTACAAAATTTATCTAATTCCATCCTCAATAAAACATTAATAATTTATTGTTTATTGCGTTTGGTTTTTCTCATATATTCATTTAAATTATTTACATATGCAATCGGTGTATGGAATAAATGAAAATTAATTTAATTAAATTATACACATTTTAATCATCCTTTTGTTTAGTTAAACCACTGCAATAGAGTTAACTTATTCTTTTTTGGCCGGCTTGACTCTGTCAATTTAGTCCGCTAGTTTATACTGAAGCAACTTCTCTGACGATTTAAATCGAAATTTTAGGCCAAAATGCATCCAAAAAAGGAAAAAAATCTATCTTATCTCGCCCTTCTATTTATACTTTAAATACAATTTTTCCAACTACCTAGACCTTCATTCAATTATTAGATTTACAATAAATAAACAATTTGAATTAATGTCTTGTCGTCCTGTTTTTATTGACCTTACTACCTTGTGACAAGTTTTGTTGGCCTTAAGGTCACTGCAATTAAATTAGAATATTAAACAATAAGGAAAACGCACTTAAAGACGGGGTCGGTCAAAATACTCTAAGCCACTGCCTTGGCCATCTATATTGGACTATTTTAAATTAGTTTGAGGCCGTTGAAGAGATTTTAAAATAAATTTACCGAAATTAAGAACCATCGGTGTTAGAATTAATTTTAAACATTTCTGTCACATTTACTGAGGCCTGTATTGCTCCGGGCTGCACAAAACTCTGGCAGGTCTTCCTATTTGAAGCTTTGGTATGCGTTACAAACTAATAGTCCGGCTTCTTCAGGAGCGTCACTAGGATGGTGCGTGCGGTGAGACTCAGTGTTTTCAAACAAATGTAAATAATTACATTTTTGCTGTTAGCCCTTTTTAAACTAGTACTTTCTTGATTGTTGAAGAACTCTTAAGTTTTATGAATTCTTGAATCCATGCTTTCTACCGACCAAACGCTTCAAAATGACGAATTTTGCTCTAATTTCATCGGAATATGCAAGATTTTGCTCAAAACCAGCAAATTTCAAGGTGACTCCTTCAAAATAAGCAAATTTCGTCGATATAAGCAAGAAATACCAAGAATCCTGCTGAAAACATGATAATTTTGCACTAGTTCCATGAAATGAAAATACTTTTATCAAAAATGGCAAATTTTGCGATAATTTTACCAAAATAAGCTAGAATTTTTAAATATTTTGCCAAAAACTGCAAATTTTACGCCAACTCTATCAAAATAAGTGCAAATTGCCAAAACTTCTGACCAGAAACGACAAATTTAGCCCGGATACACTACTGAGGGTAAAGTAGTCAATGGGATGATACCATGAGTTAGGACACCGGGTGACAGAAGTACTAGGAACGCTACTGGGCTTGTTGATTTCAAAACCTTGCAACAGTTTTACAGTTTAGGTTCACAGGAATTCACCTCAAAGATCACGTTCTTCGCTCTATATGGCTTTAAAGTCAAGTCAGTTTTGGTTTACAATAAAATTTCTGCATAGACACGTTGCTATATTGAAATGTGTTCCAAATTACATAACACAACGACAGGTTAACATTGATTTTTTTGTAGAAATACCAGTTTCAAACAATATAAATTGTTGGATATTCTCATATCTTAATCCTATATCTTATTTTCAACAATAAACATCAAATGATTTGATTTAAATAGGATTTGATAAGAATGTGAAAAACAATAATTAATAACAAATAACTCATGAACTTGTACACCTACATTGTTAAATGTCAATAACAACGTACCTAGTCTTTTATAAACAATATGTTAATGATTTCTTTGAATTATTGTAATGCCTGAAATTTGTTATTTCCTTACAAATTATTATAAATAATCCAAATTCTCCAATTATCTCAATCAAATTTTTATCTAAACATATCGTGCGTGAAATTCTTCTGGCATTGTCTATTTGTAAAATGTAATTACTCTTCATCTGTATATAAAAATGCAGAATCACAATGCATTGAATGATACTGATTTGTTCTTCATTATAAATCAACCAGTGTTTCATATCAAAAAGAAATGCATCGTATATTTCTGATTACTGTTATCAGTGTTATAATCGTTTCAACTGTTGCAATTGAAGATAAGAAATATACAACAAAATATGACAATATTGATTTGAACGAATTGGTCAAGAATGATCGTCTTTTGAAGAGTTATGTTGATTGTCTTCTGGATAAAGGACCCTGCACTCCGGACGGCTTAGAATTAAAACGTATGTATAATTTTAGAGTTTCGATTTTTATCAATTTCACCAACTATAAGAATTTACCATTTATGTTAAACAAAACATTACTATGTATAAAAAGAAAGGTTCCCATTTCGTTAAAAATTAGCGCCTCGATATAGACAACCACCAATATCTTAGTGACATATTCAACGTCAACGTGTGTTGCCTAACTACAGTCAGTATGTGGCGTCTACTATACAGACTGTCTGTGCAAACGTGAACGCCTAGAAGGTTTCCAACTTTATTTAGGGAGCTTGCACCTATTTTTGCGCTAGTTTCGAGTTCACGACGGTTCCATTAAATTTTTTTCATCCGAATTTAGAATAAAAACTCCACCTTTATTATTCTTGTTTTAGGAAACATGCCGGACGCCATTGCAACAAATTGTAGTAAATGCAGTGAAAAACAGAAAGAAGGCTCCGATTTCCTAATGAAATTTCTAATTGATAACAAACCGGACTATTGGACACATTTAGAAGAGAAATATGATCCATCTGGTAGTTATAAAAAAGAATATTTAGAATCGAAAAATAATGATGTTGACATTGAATCGGTAACAACAAAAAATTAATTTCGTATAAAATCTTATATAAGCACAACTTTTAGATAATTAATTATAGAAAAAAATAAATAATTAAATACGAATCAGAATTATTGAAGAAGCGTCTTTTATTATTCTCACATCTAAATTCCCTTGTTTATTCAAATTGAGACCTTCTATAATATATAAGTTGTCGTTGACCACCTTGAACCAGTGGACCGAAGTATCATTGCCACAATAAGATCTCAATTTACATTAAATAAATATTTACTATTGGTATTGCAAATCATTCGTACGGTCCAGTTTAGTTTGCAAAAAAAAAATGAATAACTCTATAATCCCCAAAGTAATACTAATAATATTAGTGTTTTACGTTAATAATAACTTAGCTAAAATCGAAAAATATACAAATAAATATGATAATATCAACGTTGATCGGATATTAGCCAGCAAACGTTTATTAGTGGCTTACATTAATTGTTTATTGGATAATGGACCATGTTCGCCGGAAGGACGTGAGCTTAAAAGTAAGTAGAAAAATCCCACATAAAATTTGCTTTTTTATTAACATTTGATTTCTATCCATGTACGGATAGAGTATGTTCCAGATGCTCTAGCAACTGATTGTGCTAAATGTACAGAAATCCAAAAGATCCAAGTTGGAAAAGTATTTACGCATTTATTACAAAATTATCGAACTGAATGGAATATGTTGTTAGACAAATATGATCCTGAAGGTAATTTTAGAAAGAAGTATGCTCTTGAAGAAGATGACGACGATTATTCCGATTTGGATGCAGCAAAATAACTGTTAACATTTGATATTTATTTTAAATAAACAATTTTAGAAACTATTACAATAATGTCTTTAAATTTTAAGAAACCCCGCCGATTCGTTGCTATGTAGTGACATCTAGTCTCCATAAGCGGAACAATTTAAAACTAAATTCTTATATAATTGATAAAATAATAAACTTTATTATTTATTATTGCAACAAACGTGTTTTTATTACTAAAAGAGAGCCAATATAATTTTCAATTATCATCACTCGCATAATATGGGCTACAATTACCTCAACCTGGAGCTTAGTTGTATTGTTGGTTGCCTATACGCTACGATATGCTTATTAAAAATACCTGGTGTCTCATAACGAGTTAGCCCGGATATTGGAAAACGATAATCGAATAGGATATAGTTGTTTTTTTTTAAAGATCCATATTTATGCTAATTAATTTGAAATCAATTTACATACATTATGTAAATCAAGTCTTTATTTAAGTAAGATAATTCATAAACAAGCAATGATGTATGGAAAATCCATTTGTTTTTTCCATTTAATCTTTATTAGGTTTTTGAAGATGCCCCAAAATAATTAAACCAAGTTTTTACGCATGTTTTTGTTGTTTATAAAGGTATAAATATTGTTTAAATGTAATCAATATTTATATAAACATTATTCAATTAAAATAATATTCTGGAAACTTCCTAAAGTGTTTCACAAAAAATACTATCATTATCAATGGCATTTATATAAAGTGTAATTATAATAATCAGGACTGAGTACAGTGTTTCTTGCCTAGCCACAGAAAAACGAAATTAACTGAAGTTGGCAGTTGAATTTTCGAGTCCTAGTACGTTTCTAACACGAGGCGGCAGCGGCGGCCCTTATCCTTTATCAGGGTGGAGCGCCCTTCCTGTTTGGAGCCCTTCGATCGACACTATTTGATTCAATTTTAATTAAGTTTTTGTTAAGTAATAAGCAAATTCAGAATGTTGGTTTTCATGATTCGATTTGGGCGCCTCTTCTCACTCAGCGCTTAGAGCGACCACTCTACTCGCCCTATCTCAGGGCCGGCCTTGATCATTCAATTCATTATAAACAACTTTTAGAACTTAAACAATTCTGTAATGTTATTATCATGAAAAATCGTAGATTTCAAGAGTTTATTTAACAACAACAGTTTCCTGCTTTTGTTATACATTACCATCTCCATTACAAATTATTAGGAAACAAATGGTAAATTATTATAATTTACATTAATGTTACCGTTAAAGTAGACTAAAAATCGGTATAAACTAGGAAATATAACCGATTTCCGGTTCATACTTCATTTTTATGAATTTCTCTACGTCTACTTCCTTATAATACCATTAATTAAGGAAGACTCTACTTGATTTCATCAACAACAATATTTTGACTCTCTTATTAGCGGATAGATATCCGTTTGTTTGTTTATGTTTTTTTTTTTTTGGAAATTAGGTAGGTGTATCTAAATTTGATTTGTTCCACCAAAACATTGAAAGTTAACCTTTTCAAATACAAGGTGAAAATGAAAGTTAACGTTGTTTGTTTTTCACCTTTTAAGAGTTAAAATTTTCGAAAAGATACTCATAAAAATAGCACCTATGTCAGCTGCTGTATAAATTATTCAAATTGTAATTTTGGATGGAAATACAGGGTCGGAATAGACGAATTTCGAGACCAAAACTGAAAATCTACTGTCAACTCTACTGCAAAACGCTATCAAAACGGGAACTATGGATAGTGAGATCTTTAGCTGTTATACGCTTAAGCTAACCCTTGAGCCCAACAATTAGTTGACAATTAAAAAACTTCACAAGTTGCCCAATTTGAAATAGACATATGATTACTTTTCGTCTAATAAAAACCTGTAAATCTACATTTTCTAATTAAAATTTAATCATATTTTCGTGTTTATTTTATTTTATAAAGTTCCAGAAGGCGAAACAAGTTTTTGTTCTGCGTCTTGTCTTCTATATATATATTAAGCTGCACTAGGTTTAATTGAAGGATTGTTTCTACAAAAATTTGATTCTTAAAAACTTCCACACGTCAATCATTTAGGTGTTTTCTTAGAACTATAATTAAAGTAATTTGTCAAACGGTGTTAATCGGTGTTTTCCTAGTCCAATTTTACAACAAATATAGAAGGAAAGTTTCTATTGTTATTCTTTTTTACAAAATTATGTTAAACTGAGTGAGTATTTAAATAGAAGCAAAAGTTATGTTGTTACAATAGTTTTGAAGTTACCAAATTTATGTGTAAATAATTTGAATTCATTCCATTTCCACTCTAGAAAAAGGTGTAAAAACTACAATAAATAATTCATAACTTTAACACTTTTTGTAGGCAAAAAAAAGAAACAAGTAGTAATTGTAGGTACATTTTGTCCAAATAAACAAGAACAAGACCTTCAATCCTTCCACATTTATCGTTTGTATAAAATGAATCAAGAAACTGCTTAATGTTTCTGGTAGATTTAAGTAGTTGGTTTTAAGTGATTGTCAGTATAACTGTTCAGTATATATCAAGCTGTTACACCATAAAAAGACAGTATTGTTTTGTTTTGTTTTTATTATTATAAAGGTAAACAACAATCAATAATAATGGTAGTGATTACAACAACTGGATGGTTAACTGTTACTACAGTAACGACAATTTTTGTTGCAACATCAGGACAACAACAACAACAACAACAATATTATGCGAGCCGTTACGATCATTTGGACATTACAACAATATTGAATAATCGCAGAATGGTTACTTATTACGCTAATTGTTTATTATCGAAAGGACCATGTCCTCCACAAGGACAGGAATTAAAGCGTAAGTACTTTTGATTGATTTTTCGATTTTTTTTTTGCTACAATAACGCGAGAATTCCCTGACCATCAAAAGGTTATCTTTGTTGTAATTCTAGAAGTTTTTTTTTTTTGTGTGTTTTTTACTAAAGCGAAAAAAAACTGTATTAATTATGGCTTAATTACATAAATATCAACTTCCTGGATTCGTTGCCATATATTTAACTAAAAACCTCAAAATGTTGACCTAGAAATTTCCAAAATTAATAAAAGTATAAGACAGTGAAAGTTTATAGAAAGAAGCAGCAACAGTCATTGACTTGTTTGCAAATTTCCACTTTAACAACAATTGAAAAAAACAAGATAATAACATTAATCCAAGGACAAGATTAAGTGGAACATTTCTGCGAATTGACGTTTTATAGAACAAGTTACATTTAGTAGTTTAATAATTGTAAAGGATACCATACACTGACAGTCAATGTAATGATGGTGAACGTAAAACTAAGATTGTGTGGGCTGCTTTAGCAAACGCATCCATGATGTTGATCATCAACATTTTTAAATTAAAAAACCCAGATGTTCTAGACTAGACAACGATAGAAATGACGAACAAACAGCCAAAATTAGAAAGTAGTTAGAGTACTGCTTGTTGTTATCTTTTGAGTTTCTTTATTTGTTGCATTTTAATAATAAAATGCAACAACCTTCAATATTGTTGGTGACACACCTTAGTTTTCTTGATAAAATCATTATTGTTGTTTTAAAAAAATACAATAATCTTACAACAACAAGAAAAAGAAACAATACCATTGTTAAGTAAATGAGCGGGAAATTGATGATTAACGATATAGTTGTTTATGAATAATGCAAGGTGTTTATTGTTGATTCGTTATCTGAATCATTTATTTCGATTCAATTGTTGAGATCTATACCGTCTTTGAAGAAAACAAACCGGAAACACGTCACCAATTGTTCAAAAACAAAATTTATTTTGGATATGCCCGCTTCCATACAATCTCTGTGCTACCTTTTCATATGTAGTTGAATTCAGAGGGCGCTAGTGTATTTCTATGGTGTACTGTTCCCCACAGCAACACCCTCTATTATTGAAATGCCATCGGTGTAGTAACCTGTACATGTTTTTGTTACAGATATTTTGCCGGAAGCTCTTCAAACGAACTGTGGCCGTTGTACTGAAAAACAAAAAACTGTAACTTATCGTTCAATAAAACGTTTGAAAAAAGAATATCCAAAAATATGGAATGAATTATCAGCATTATGGGATCCAGATGATTTTTATATAAATCGATTTGAATCAACATTTGAAAATGATCATATAAGAGAAAATGAAATACAAACAACAGATAAAACAATTATTTTATCAAATCGTTTTGGAGATGATACAGCAGAAGCTTCTAACACTGTCTCTACTAATCTACCTCCTGTTTCTCCTTTCACTACCGCTACTAGTACTAGTACTAGCACTAGTACGAGTACTCGCACTAGCACTGTTTCTACTACTATTGCTAGCAGTAGAAGAACAACAACTACTACTACTACTAACAGGCCAAGTACTGTAGTTACTAACACTGTAATAAGACCAATTCAAACACGGCCAGGAGTTGGAGCTAATATACAAGCAACGGTGAGTTTTGGTTCTAACGTTGTAAACGGTATTGTTAGAAGTTTAACAGATTTGGGTGTTAGAGCTGTACGAACTGGTACAAAAATAGCTGATGCTGTTATCACAGCAGTTGTACGCCCTTAATTCTAATATTCAATTTAATAATAAATTATGTGTTTTGTTTTCTTCCTCTTGTGACATTATTCTATCGGTTTTTTAGGTAACACTAATGGATTCTGTAAAAACTTATCTCATCCAGTTATATCAGCACAAACTGGACTTAATAAATCGTGTATTATCTGGACGATAAAAATTATTAATAACAATAACACATAACACAATATGAAGATTACTAATTGTTAATATTAATATTGCAAATAATGGTGTAGTTGTAGAACTTTTTGTTTGACTGAATTGCCATTAAATTTCCTTTTTTTTCTGAAAAAAAAACACAACAAGGGAAGAAAAGGTACCTCAAAAATTCTAGTCGTAGATATTTTCGGTCATAAATAGGTACCGGAACACATAATTGAAGATTGAATTTTTTTTTTTAATAATTTGTAGATTTATTTTTAACTATCGGATACTTTGGACTGTTGTTATTATCGTAAAATTTCCAACAATCATAATTATGATAATAATTATTAACAAAATAACAGAGAAACGAAAATTGTTGAAAATTCGTGTGATATTTGTAATAATTTTTAGATAATAAATAGTTCTTTTTATAATAATTTTAAACAACATATAAATTATTTAAGTGTTGATAGTTTTAAATAAATAAAAAAAAAACCAATAATTTGTTGTTACTATACACATTTTGAATAAAAAAACCATATCTTTTACGTCTCAATCATGTAAATGACAATTTTATTAAATTCACACAAGAAGAATTACGCATTGTAAACAATTTAAAATTCTTGTGGGAATTAGAACTTAACATAAGAAAGACTATATTTACATAGTCATAAATTTATTTTTAATAATTATTTATATTTTGGTAAAACCTATAATTAAAGATTTGCAATTCTAATTGGAATGGTTTGTTAAACAATATGGAAAATAAAAAATAAACATCTAAATTATTCGAAAATTATTTCTAAGCACCCCACTCTTAACCCTAAGGGCTAACTGAACTAAGCCCAAGAGCACAGTTAATCCTAGACATCCAAGTGCATTAAAATGCCACTATGCTGGCTATCTAACACAGGAATAATCCAGTGTGATTAGGATACCAAATATTCTTACTTCAGGGCGTACAAATCTCCTAGAACACTCCTGAATTCTAAATCGTGTGACCTATGTTATAGTTGAATAAAAATATTTGACCGACTCGACTGTATGAGGCTTCATAGACCATCAATTTTGATTGTTTGATGGTGAACAGTCACGGTAATTCAAACAGTGAGCTTTAACAGTTTTGTAAACTCAAGAAAACCTCTGTGGACAGTAGCGTAACTAGGAATTTTGGACCCTTACGCAAAAATATTCTAGGAACCCCATTCTCTTAATATTAACCAGATTCTATAAAACCTTTATCTACTGTAACTCCTAATATTGGACCTCCTAAACATTTAGGCCCTTACGCATTGCGTTCCCTGGCTTTTGCCTAGTTACGCGGCTGGCTGTAGATTGCAACCAAATTTATATAGAGATTAGTACATCAATGTATAGACGTGCGTTTAAATCCTTAACCCTTTCCGAAATTTTTGATTTTTCAACCTTTCGGAATTGGCAATTTTTGTATAGAAATTTTAGAGAAAAGTGAATCAGAACAGTAACTTTTTTTATACGCACATAAGGGGACTTGCCACTGGGTCTGAAAGGCTTAAATCTTCACAAAAGAGTATTAAATTTCGTACTGTTTCATTGGCGAAATTTGAAGACTTTTAAATATTTGAGGCGGCCTTCAGAAGTCTAGTCTGTCGTTGCCAAGAGAGAACTCAGTATATTATTATAACGTCTAACTACAAATATCTGTAAAAGGGCTACGTTTACCACTAGGCAAAATAAGCACGAGGCCTGAACCTGCTGAAAAAGGGGGTTTACAAGTATTTGGTCATACTGTCTTGATTAGTCTCATAAAAATAACAAAGCAACAGCTTAACAAGCTCTTAATACTTACCTTCATCTTCAGTGACGGATCTACTGTTTTTGGAGCCCGATAGTAATAATGATTTTGGGGCTCCTGAGCTAAGGAAAATCATAATAAATTGTACGCAACCTTTATTACTAATTTTTGTTCAGTTTATGATCATTTTTGGGGCTTGACGCTAGTACCGCTATTAACGTCATGGTAAATCCACTCCTGGTGAAATCTTGGAACAGTCTGTCGATTATTCTTGAAGAAAGTCTTCTAGCTGGATTTTTTTTGCAAAAAATTATAAACATTTCTATTGTTATCTCGCTAGAATCGCTTTCACAACAAGTTGTCTTTCGATTGTTCGATAAAAAACATGATAAGTTTCCAGAAATCCCTACCAAAAATCTATAAATTGCATAAATACGAATTACGGGTTTTCCCATTACAATTGCACTCTCCCAACGATACAAAACCAAATGTGGGTCATTTACCACGAAAACATCCAATCAATTCTGATTCATATCACGTGTTTTTATTTGTAAATAAAATAAAAGACAGGTAGAAGAAGAAGAAAAAAAAAACGCATATAAACTGTTACTTTCTTTTAAGCCCCTTTATAAAAGATACACACCTACTTAGAACGCTTGTCATTATAACTTTAGTGTAAGTGAAATCATACATACAACAGTAACGAAATTAAACCAACAAATAACAATAATAATGAAGTCTGTGATATTACTATTTGTATTATCGGTGTTAATTGTTGTTAACGCTCAAAATAAATACACAACAAAATATGATAACGTTGATATTGATCGAATTTTGAACAACGAAAGAGTCTTAACGAATTACATTAAATGTTTAATGGATGAAGGACCATGTACACCCGAAGGACGAGAATTAAAAAGTAAGACACTCTTATACTCTTATTTACCCAAAAATCAATCAAGCTTCGATTTACACGCATCTACCGTGTTAATCGAGACTTAATTACTAATAATACCAATTATGAATTTGATGCGTTCCCATTTCCAACTAATATACAAGATAAAAGTTGTCGTTTGCAATATGATTACACAAAAGAGCAACTTTCACCAGATTTCTCTCGAAATTTATCGTAACATATTACAAAATTATACAGTGTGATATGAAAAATTTCCAATCAAATTGCTTAATTTTAATTATAAACGACCTTACAAACCGGAAATTTGTGAACAACCGGATATTGAAACATTGCGTGTAATGTGTCTTGTAGAATTGACAATTGTTCAAATAATTAATAGCCGAAATACTCGAAAATGTAGTCTGAAAGTTAACAATTAACACTACAAAGAGCGGACGCTATTGCGGGGACATGCAGTATGTTGCTCGTTTCATAAATATTAATTACTATACAAAACAAATTTTAATTAATACAACAACAATCTTATAATTATTAATTTTATTCTTACTATTAATAATAATAATAATAATATTAAATATTTATAAAAAATAAATTTAAAAACAAAATATAAGTTATGCAACCAATTATACATTATTGTTTGTTCACAGAAACCCTACCGGATGCTTTAGCTAGTGGATGCACGAAATGCAATCAAAATCAGAAAACCACCTCCGATAAAGTTATAAAACATTTAACACAAAAGAGACCTAGAGACTGGGAACGTTTGACAAAAAAATATGATCCCCAAGGACTATATAAGAAACGTTATGAAGAACATTTAGCTGCAACAAAATCAGCTTAACACACACAACTATTACATTATTGTTTTAATTGTAAATATTTCTATAATACAACATCTCTATTATTATTATTATTATTATAAATGTAGTCTTAATAAAATATCGATTCATCCTAAATTTGTTGTAATTTGAATTTAATTGTTTAAAATTGGTGCTATTGTAGTGCTAGTAGTAATAACGGTGGTTGTTGCTCCATCATCAGCTTCCTTCATTTCAAACGAATTGATTAGAACATTAACAGCCATCAAGATAATATTAATACACAGAATAATGTTATTAGCACGTTCGGCATGCTGGTGGTCGTCTTCTTTATTTAGATTTAACGTAGTTCCAAGTACAACACACAAAATCGCTTGTATCACCTTGATTGTTTATAGAAGTTTTCAAAATCAATAAATAAATAAAAAAAATAGATGGGTGTATAAAAAAATTATAGTAGAACTTTTAAAGTGTCATTTAAGGATAATGCAGGATCTAAGCCGAAATTCATTTTGATAATATCACAAAATAAAGCACCAGTAACAAGACCCAAAGCTATATGATTTAAAATCCATGCAATTAAATACGTTTTGTTTGTGTTGTGATTTTGTATGATGATGCTGACTATTATGGAGATTATAGCTGCTGTTACCTAAATAATAAATAATTATTTCTATCAATATTTTGGTGTTGTTATTTCACGTTCATAAATTAATTTTAATGGTTGATTTGAATAATCAATACCAAAACCAGATATTATTATATTAATAATTGATATTAAAAATATAAAAATCAGGATAATATCATTCAATATGATAGCAGCTGTATGATCTTTATGTTTATTTATATTGAGACCACCAATGAATACGAAGAGTATAGCGACGATTAACTGTAATAGAAACATTGATTTTGTTGTTGTTATTATTGGAAAATTGCTGCAATATCCCTGCCTACAGGTCATCGATTTTTGGTGCTTCATAAATAGCATATCGTGCTATAGTTGGATCAAAACAAGATATAATTAAATTCAATACAGTTATAATGAATGACAAGATTGTTGTTGAATGATTTAGGAAATTTGCAGAGAAATTGTAAGCTGTTAGATGTAAACGACAATCCCTTAGTAGATGTAATGTTAAACATAAAAGCCCGACCAACACCTGCAGACAAGGCCCATAATAAAGACAATAACAATAATAAACAGAAAGAACATCCGTTTACTACAATATTAACGCCAAATTTGACGCATCATATGTCCTTCCAAAAATTGTGGCGTTAATCTTGGTTATTTATCAACACGGATGTTCTCGAATAATTGTAATTTCCGTTAATAAAAGTTATTATAAACAAGGCAATAATTAGATAATACTTACTTGTAAAATAATTGAAACACTAATTAGACTTAGCATTAAAACGTAGAATTCATGTTTTTCACCAACTTGTAGAACGTATTTTAATTGTGAAGCATTCGCTGTTAATAATGCCACATCCAATAATCCTTGTGCAATTGTCTTCTTTGTTGCATATTTATTTGCATCCAATGTTTTCTGAGAACAAATAAAAAAAAATAAAAATTTTGAAAATTATTAGAAATTTTTTACCAAAATCTCAATGCCTTCACCACTGATTTCATTCACTCTAACACTACGCGACATTGGAATTGGAGAATGTTTACGTTAAACATCAATAAATTACAAGAAAAAAACAAAAAGTAGAAATTGTTGATACTTTTTGTTTAAAATGGAGAATTTATTGATAAGATATTGTTATCAATTATCAGATTTTAAAACAAAATGTTTTGATAATACAACAGTATCCTTCAAATGATTGATTGTGAGATAACATTTATTGAGAACCAGGGTCGACAAGAGGGGGATACAGCTGGTATAAGTTACCAGGGTCAAGGTTATCTGGGGTCCAGAGTGGTCACCCGACTTCGTTGTACTTATGTTGGAAGCTAATTTTTTTTGGGAACCGCGAGAGGGCCCATGGAAGGAATTTACCGGGATCTTGTTGAGAAACATTGAGCGATTAGGGTACTTGCACTGCTGTGTCGCTGTATTCAGAGACATTCCTATATAGTATGCGGCAGCAAAATATGTACATTGGAAACAGCATCGACACTACCCATTCTCGTATCTTCCATATGAGTTAGAATGATATAAAGAGCAACTGACCAACCAGAAGTGTAAGAATATCGGTCGTTGAAGCCACCCATCCTTAGTTGGGTTTTAATATATCCTCCATCTTTCATAGATAAAAAATTTAGCTACCTGACAAATATTCTGTAACAGATGATAACCGTTTGCTATCTTTGTCAGGAGCATCAGCAGCTATTAAAGTAGACTTCCAGGCAACTATATCCTGTATCAGACAAATATCCATGTTAAGGATGAATGATGGTTGGAATCAACAAATCTACTGGCTGATCATTGTTGCCTTACAAGATTGCGTGATGCTGATGCTTTTTCCTATGTACCTATTTTGCTGCCGTGTGCTGTATGAGCTCATTTTGCTACTAACTGTGATGTATGCAGCGTGTTTTATTTCCATTCTGCGAGAATGAGAAGGTGAAAATTGGGATACTCGACCTTCTTAAATGCGACTCGTATGTCATGCACCCCTCACATATTCCTCATTTTTGGACGTAGAATAGGTCTTTTGGGCTTGGAGCTATAACTCAACAAGTCCTTTGGGCAACGAAAGATTGCACAAATGCCTGCAAAATTTGGGAAGTGGGCCGCAATGTAAGACAAAATAACGCGTAACTCTGTGAAATTTACGAGCTAATAACACACGATCTACACGTTTCAGAGTTATTTGAGTGAGGTGTCTACGGTTTTGTCTCAACGAATACTTGCCTCGGTTACAGTTTCTGACTTGAACGCATTTATTTTTCTATTTGTTACTAAATGTCAGTGGCTTTATTAAGCCAAGCCTATCTGTATAACGATTTGAGGAGAGAACTGCCACCGGAAATTTCTAGTAAAAAGCAGAAATTCTGTTTTTATTGGAAAATCCATACTCGTCCAACTTTATTAGGCAAACAAACCTTGACATTCCCGAATGCTACTTCTAACAACATTTTAACAATAATAATAATAGTAAACTGACCCTTTTTGTGATATTTTCTCAGCATTTAACATCTTATCCTTGACATTACAGATTAATTACAAGACAAATCATATTTTGTTGTTGTTATAGAGAAATGCTTTCATAAACGAAAGCGGGAATACTAAAACAGGAGTCATCCGTCTATTTTTATATTTTCAGATCAATTCCGTTAAAGCTTACGACATTAATGAAATTAAACAGATTCAGTACAAACTTGGTCAGTGCAGTGTTAACACATATTCGCACAAAATCCCAACAATAATAGTAATTATAAAAAAAAAATGCATTTAATCATTAAAATATTTGTTATTTTTCAAGGTAATTGTTGGTGTAGGTGTAATTTTAGAAGAATTGCATAACCGTTGTTTTGTTTCAGTCATTGATTTGATTGTTTGTCAACAATTAGATGAGATGAGAGCTAATCGTGAATTGATGTTGAAAAATTTACAAATTATTAAGGAACGATGCGATAAAAACGCCCAAGTGTCCATACCAGTTGAGCGTATTGCTGTAATTTTTTTTTCTAATTTTTATTTCAATTATCGATTTAAAAATAAATGCGTATTCTTTAGGAACAAATACAAAATATGTCAATGGTTGGTAGCCAAATAGGTCAACTATCACAAAACGATCCAAAATATATTTGTAAAAATCGCGAATTAATCACAAAACCGTTAAAGGGTTTTGTGAATTTCATGCAACAATGTTTACCAAAAGATGAACAATACGCTAAAGATTATACGTTACAAGTTATTAATGAATTGTTGGAGTTCTTATGTCGGAATGACGGTGCAAATATCGACAGTAAGTAGATTTCTATCTAATTATGATAACAATAACGATTTTCTTGTATTTGATAGTGTTTTCTGGACAACAGTGGCAGCAATGTCTTGGATCACTCGCTAAGTCAGCTGGTATTAAAACAGAATTTGAAACTTGTATGAATGATGTGTTCGATACATTAAGTAATGTAACAACTAAAGCAAAATTGTGCAAGTATGTCTACCTTTATTTTAAACAATTACACCAATTTCTTATTAATGTGCAATTATAGGCAATTGGAATCATTAGAAACGTGTCTTGATGGTATATTATACAATCATTGTTATCAATATGGTGATGTACGTACATTGAATAGTGAATTTTTTGATGCTCTAACAAAACCATGTTCATCATGCACAACAACTGTGTCTTTAATTTTATTAATTTTTGTAATTTGTATTATAAAATTATTCGTTTAAATTAGAATTAACGGATCTTTGTCTTGATCTTCATTGGAAAACAACAAGATAGAGATGGAGATTACAACAATTGCCAAATAATAAATTCTACACTAACAATATCGTGACCTCATTAGATAATGATTATTTTTTATAAATAACAGTTTCCTTTTGATTTGTTTTAATTTGTATTATTTCGCTTCCGATTACATTGTTATCGCTTAATTCCTGTTAGTAGAACGTTACAAATTTTACAGATACCTCAATGATCTTGGAAAAATGTCTGATAGCAGCGTCGGGACTCGAACCCGAGCTTTCGGGATAAGGCGATTTCTCTGTGGTACACAGCCACAATTACGAGTCTCGGGTTCGAATCCCGGCGCGTTTCTTCAAGATATTAATGATTTGATTTACTCTTTTTTTCATAATTTGTATTTTTTATACGATAATTTGTAAACATGGTTGATTTTGTTATTAAGTTTTATTATACATTTGTTTTTTTTTTTATATTAATGACATTGCAGAAGCTGTATTAGAAAGATTTATATTGTTTATAACAATAAATAGAATGTGTTGGCTTCAATTCGGTGGGTTTTATTTAAAAAAAAAAAAACAAAAACATTAAACTTTCTCCGCAAATAAATCTACAACGTAAGCTTTTTATTTTTGGATATTTGGCCTTTCAATCAATTTTTTCCCTTGATTTCAATCAACTCGCCACTTAATACGCTGGATTCTTGTCTATCAACAAAATAAGAAAGAGCACGATCGTGCCAAAATCTTATTAGTGTTAGAACAAGGACCCTCCAAATCCAAATCCAAATTTGGACGATCTTTAGTATTTTTCTGTTGTTATCGTCTCTATTACTGAAAAATTTCATTAAACTGACCTCAATATATCTTTTATCAGTAAAATCTCCCAGTAATTGTGATTCTAATGTTTCGAATTCATTTATCTAATTAATAAAATGACACATTTTTCCGCCGTTCTATGACAATTTAATTCAATCTCCGGAAAATGAGTCGCACAAACAACAAAAAAAAGAAACGATACATCAAGGTGTGGCCTTTGTAACACGATCTATATATAAAGTCGCCCTTAATTGAAATTAAATAGAATTGTAGATAGATACTGGACTGTTTCTATGTGTTTTTTTATTATGATTTCAAAAATTCAGGTGTAACATTATGTATTTTCAAAATTACACCACTATTCGATTGGCTATTTTTGTTTGTTTCACAATTTAAATTTCGTATTATGCAGTAGTTGTTTGGTAGCATTTCAATTGTGTTTGTACGAGGATAATACGACTTTTAAAATGAATTTTGTGATAATTTTAATAATTAGTGGTAAATTATCTCAATAACAATTAAATTTTAATTAAAAAAAAATTCGTACAGTTTTCAGTATTGGTGTCGAATCGAATAACAATCAAGCAATTCCCAATAAATTACAAGAAATTATTGAACAACGTTGTAATAAAAGTGCACCGAATTCTATACAAGCAGAGCAAATTTCGGTAATTTGATGGATAACCTCCTTATAACACGATGTTTTAATAAAATACCGTGTTATACGGGGGTTAGCTGTATTTTTCTTATATTTTCCGAAATATAATTGCAATTTTCCAGCAACAATTATCCAATATCGATTTGGCTACAAAACAATTACGTGCTACGTTTGCCAGAAATACTGGCAATGAATATTGTTTAAAAAAACAACATTTGGCACAACCGATTTACGATTTTATTGCATTTCTACAACCATGTCTATTGGAAAATGAGAAATATATCGGGAAACTGTTACAACAACATTTAGATGAAATTTTGGAATTTTTCTGTGAGAATCATCTGGCAAATTTCGACAGTAAGTCCAACTCTTTGCCCCTTCAAAAAAATTTAAAAAAAAAAAAACCACATCTATTTTAGAAACGTATGATTATAAATCACGTGATTGTTTTTTGAAAATGATGCAACATTCTGATCGATTCGATGATTGTTTCATTGAATTCATCGATGATTTAGATGAAACGCTAACAAAAAACATCTGGTGCCAGTGAGTTTAACAAACGTACTTTAATTAATTAGCAATTCAAAATAATTTATTCTATATAGAGAATTAGATGAATTGGAGAATTGTACGATTAGTATTTGGCAACAATATTGTCCAGGTCCTGATTACCACAATTTACATCTATTTACACAAGAGTTTTTTGATGAAATCTCAGAACCTTGTCTGGCATATTACAGTCCGTTGACGATAAATCTCAAATTTTTAGAAAAACGCTGTAATAACCACGCAAAATCACCAGTTGATTTAAATATAATCGAGGTATTCATCCCAATTATCTACCTGTGCATAAATTAACTGATTATTTCTAGGAATACTTGGAAGATTTTATTGATAAAGTCGAGGAACCATTATTGAATCTATCAACCGATATTGAGGAATTTTGTAATGGGAAAACTACAGCAATTGCATCGTTTAACAATTTATTAAATGTAATTGAAAAATGCTTACCAGAAGATGAAAAATATTTCGATGATTTCGCAAAACAAGGTTTTAATGAAATTTTCGATTATTTATGCAGAAATAACGCCACAAATCTTAGAAAAATTATAAAACCGGATATGAAGGAATGTTACGATATTTTAGAAAATTCACAAGAGTTTCAAATTGAATTAGAACATTGTTTAAACGACACAATTTACTTATTTAATGATATAACAACACAAGATGAATTTTGTCGGTTTGTATCTGTTACTTTTTACTAACTTTATTATTATTATTATTATGATTGTGTATGTTTTTAGAGAATTGAATGAAGTTGAAGATTGTCTGGATGATATTTTTGAAAATTATTGTTCAGATGAGAAATTTCAAGATTTACGTCAATTTAATGATGAATTCTTTGATGTTGTAACAAAACCATGTTCTGGAACTACAAATCTCAACAATTCGATGTTAATTTTTGTCATTATTGTGATTTTATGGAAAATTATCGCTTAAAATGTATTCATTGTTGTTACTTTATCTTAATTATTATTGTTTTTCGTTGTTATTTGTAAAAATAAACAATTTAAACAATATAATTTTTAAATATCCCGCACTACATTATGCAATCAACAATACACATTACAAATACGCCTCTGCAAATTGTTAAAACGCCTCAACACTATGCAACCAACAATACTCACTTTGCGCGCCAATTATAAGCAGGAGTGGATACCATTAATCATTAATTGCTTTTTCTATTGCAACAATATAAATAAATAGTTATAAACAGAAAATTAGCGGTTTTGATAAGCCTCAAAAACATTACTGCAGTCTTAAATGCAGTAATTTAAAAAAAAATGCAAACTTGTGTAAAATGGTGGATGCGCAAATCCGGATTACACTATCAAGTTTTACCTTCCTTTTAGCTTGATTTCAATGAGTGCGAGAAGGATGGAAATAACTCTATTTTGAGTAAATAACTTGATGTTGTAATCGTATCCTAAGAATACTAGTCAATCAGTTTAGATACAATAAATATGATTTTTCCATGGTTTTTGTCGGTTGAATGCAATTGGCCTATTGTTGCTTCTCACAATCTGATTACAACAATAAAATATTGTTATTGTTTATATAATGTCGCCTTACCTTCAAGATTTCACTGATGACATTACCATCATGTCTTGTACCTGTGTTATTGTTATCGTCGTGTAATCTCTGGTCATCATTTCTCCTATTCTCATTATTGTTTTTATTCATTATTTTTAGTTAAAATACTCTACACAATTGAAAACTTTTAATCGAAAAATAATAATGACTATTTATTCCTATAGAAACCACAATTTATCAGTTTTATCGATAATTGTGCGTCATTGACAAAACAATTGTCTGTTTTGATCGTATACTGATATACAAAATAATAATAATTATTATTGTTTATAACAATAAACTAGCCTCCCACTCCTCAATTGTTGGATTAATTAAATAAAATTGTGCAATAATAATAATAAGGAGGAAATCATTAACGCTAGATATTCGTAATGTTTTAAAAACCCACTGGAAATCCGTTGTAACTTTCTAATTTTTGACTCGATTTACACAAAAAAAAATATAAAAAAAAAATACTCACTGTTTCAAACATCGGTGACACAGACATTTCCTTTGTTTGTGGATTTAGTTGATTAGATTTTAATCGAGAATCTTTTGTTTATTGTTTTTTTTTGTGACTTTCGAAACGATCACAAATAAACCTCAATAGATAAAGCTTTTGTTATTTAATTATAGTAGCGATCAATGCAATGCAATAAGGCTACTGTTATTGTTGTCGACAATCTTCCTATTTTGAATACAAACAAACGTTGCTAAGGACGAAGATTTGAAATTAGCGCCACAGTCTCATCAATTGCGGTGATAGTTGAATATTTTATGAATCTTCTGTACATTCGCTCTTTCATCATTAGAAAATTACTCTGAATGTTTATCAATGCAACCTTAAAAAGGCTTAATCCAACCCTGTCTACCATTCCCACAATAGATCCATTTATACTTCCCTTTATCTTTGTTTTATCACATACTAATATTTCATCTACCATGTCTTTTTAAAAGCTCTTCAAATTTAACTGAAGCGATAAAGAGAATTCAAAGAATCCTAAAATTATTGTTATCTTTGTGGTTCTATACAGGGTTGGTGGCTCAAGTGTTGCAGTGATTCGAGATCGAACATTTTGTAGAGAAGGGACAGAAATAAAAGTTTTAAGAACGTATACGGTGACACCTCAGTAGTACCTTGGGGCAGTCAAAAAGGCAGTACACGTTCTTAAAACTTTTATTTCTGTCCCTTTTCTACACACGCAGATCTCGAATCACTGCGACACTTGAGCCACCAACGCTGTATAGTGAAGAAATACACAGACTTCCTTCAACTATCAGTAAATAACTTTCTTCCAGCACACTTTAAATCTTGTGTAAGCTATTGTTGTTATTGTCGTTATTGTTTGAAAACAATTTTGATTTTTTTTTAACCTTTACACAATTTTTTAATGATACCAAACTATACCAATAAGAAAAACAATTACAGTTCAACCAGTGTGTGAAGCGTGGCGTGTTGTTTGAATATAAATTCAACAAACACCCTCACAGTTTATAACCGATTTGTTTTTACAACTTGTAACATCCAACATGTTGAATAAATTGTTTATAATTGTTGTTGTTGCATCAAGTTTAACATTATTGCAACAAATACAAACACAACGACTTACCGGCAATACGTACATAGAACGGCAATTACTTTGTGCTCTGGATCAGGCGCCTTGTGATATTCTAGGGCGACAAGTTAAAGGTAAAATATTTAATTTCAAATTATAAGAAATTTTGCATTTTTGTTAATTTTATTAGATGCATTACCGGAAATAATTGGTAGAAATTGTGCAAATTGTGATGATCGACAATTAGCTAATGCTGGACGTATAGCAAGATTTGTTCAAATCAAATATCCAGATGTATGGAATGCTTTAGTTGATAAATATGGTAGAGACAAGGGCGATTAATAGAAAAATAATAGTAAAAAGCATTGCTTGGCCCATGGGGGGATCGAACC
>JAZBGY010000421.1:0-33855 GCA_037414755.1 Lydus trimaculatus | reverse complement strand
TTATTATCAGAAATCAACTGTATACTTATTTCAACTGACATATCAAATAAAATTGTTGAAAATTTTCTATGTATTTTATTGATAATAATTTTTTGGTATAATTATTAAAACTATTCGATAAATGTAGAAGTACTTACCAAAGTTTAATCTTTTATAATACTCCTAGTATACTACGAGAATTTAGTGTTGGTCTAATGTGAAGCAGGCTTTAGCCTGTTGCTTATAGATATACGATATAAAACTATACTTTAAGGCCAGTGCACATTATAAGCGGACTTTTTCTAAAGCCTCGCTCACATCTAACCAACGAACACGAATGTGCACCAATGGCCCTGAAGAGATGTAACGTGGTATCGAAAATTCGTTACCATAGAAATAAAGACTGCCTCATTTGAATGAAAAAGTTTCCCGACATTTTGTTAAATCATCATTGAAAAAACACATGTATATAGTATAACGTATATACACCCTGTTTGGCTTAACTAGCCCAGGTGACTGAAATTCTTTTTTGTAGAAAAGGGACAGAAATGAAAGTTTCAAGAACGTATACGCTGACACATCAGTAGTACGTTAACGCAGTCAGAAAGGCAGTAGTTTGATTCTAAATAGGAGAAAGGAATGTCAATTTTTACAAATGGGAATTTCAGTCACCTGGGCTAGTTAAGCCAAACAGGGTGTATAGATATAACATACAAAGACGACGACAAACCTAATTACCAGGGGACAAAATCAAGGGCGAAATGTTTTTCGAAAGGGGCTCACCCTATCTAGTAGTCGTTTTTTTACAATAGACTGCGAAAGTGATGACTTCAGGTGACAGTGTTGCTATAGCATATAGAAAAAGCATATATGCTTTTTCGTTCCAAACAAATCAAGACATCCATATTTAACCTCACTTAATAAAGTTGATTTGTATCAACAATGCTATAGCAACACTGTAACCTGACGTCACACTTTGGCAGTCGTCTATTTTGTACATTGTAATTGTGACTTTAAATGCCAGCTCAAAGGATGCCATAATCTCAATAGCGCCACATCATTTTAACATCCTTATAACGAATTCTTAATGACACTATCAATCAGCAATTTGAAACTTAAATATAAAAACTCTTCTCTGAACCCTAAACTGTTTATAATCTTTCTAATTAACCCTAATTATATAAAATTGTGACAAAACCCGGACGAATATGGTTTAATCCAGGTTTAATCTCACAAAAAGACTTGTTTACAATAGAAAAAGCTTAGTTTTTCCAATCTTTTGTTCGCAATATTAATAGCACCAAGACCAACCAGGTGCAAGGAACTTTTTAGAGGGCTCTGTGCCACCCAAGCCCCCTGTAGCGCCGTCCCTGATACCATATGTACGCAAATAATAATATCTAAAAATATCCAACAGATGTCAGTGTTGTAGTTTGTCAACTGTACTGGTAATTTCGTTTTATTATATTTATTTTTCAAATTAAAGAAAGAAAACAAAAAGAGAATTTGAAATTTTCTGGATTTGGAGAAAACTGAAATTAATATTTTACAAAAACAAATACAAAATTTAACAAACAAAAGCTTTAAATAAAACAACTACGTAATACGTCATCTAGTTTTAACCTCACTTTTTCATTTTAAGCTACATATATATAAAAATAATCATATTGTGCCCCGAAATTATTTATTTTAAACGGTAACAATGGCACAATGGTTAGGTTATATGGTATCAATAAAATGTAGTGATCATAATGCTTATCAAGGTGAAATTAGTTCAGCTACAGCAAAAGAGATAACATTAGTTAAAGCATTTTGTAATGGTATACCATGTACTGATAATGAAATAACAATCACGTAATGATTTCTTTATATATTTTTTTTTTAAACAATTCCACCATCATAATTTACTGATTATTGATATTTTGATTTGTAGGGCGAATCGTATTGAAGAATTAAAATTGATTGATAAACACTCCAGTTCACCACAACAAAGAAGTACAGTAACAATAGCAAAACCGATAGCTAAACGAGCTGGACGTACACAGAGCACCTCAGAACCTACAAATATTCCATTGACAAATTCTAAAGGATCTCAAAATATAAATCTAAATAATAATAATAATAATAATAATAATAATAATAATAGTATTAGTAAATCAAAAACAATTGTTGATATTGATACATCAACAACATTTATTAATAAAAATAATTCACATTTAAATGAATCAAATTGTTTTAAAAATGGTGGTACACCAAATAAACGTGAAAAAAATAAAAATAAATATGTAAAAAGTTGGAATAAAGATGACGAATGTTTTGGCTCACCATTAGATCATAAAATCAATAAGGATTTTGATTTTGAAAAGAATTTAGCATTATTTAATAAACAAGCTATATGGGAGGAACTTAATAATTCACAAAAACCGGATGTTATCAAAAATTTGGATAATAAGAAAACATCGAAATATCGGTAATTCATAAAAAAGCATACTTAATCTAAAAGGCTCCCATAAACACTCCCAAAATCTTGTCTTGTGGATTTCCTGAACACCCTCCTCAATCATACACACAATCCGGAAATCCTCTGAGAGAAACTGAGCACTTTTCAGTTGGTTAGATGGGTTTGTTTGGCTCCTGTCGGGCATGTATTGCAAAGACCAGAAATCGCCAATTTCGCCTCACAAAAGGCTTACAGTTTTTCCTAGCAGGATTTCCAGAGTGTGTACGGGGGGGTCTTAATAGCTCCGTTTTATTGTAGACATGATGAAAATGTGATCGCATCGACACCAATGACCTACCGTCAAATCATCGTTCCAAAACAAGATTTCTGTGAATATGTAACCGATGATGGTCTAATAATACCAAGTATATCGAGATCATTAAGACGGAAATTGTTTGAAGCTGCCGATCGTGTTGGTTTAACATTTGATAAACGTATTGAATTGTTGGGTAGAGCTGCCTCGGAGATTTCAATACAATTATTAGGTGGTGGACATCGTTTGAATCCACATAATTCACATCAAATACCGACAGTTGTTGTTTTATGTGGTCCACACAAGTATGTATTGATTTTATTAGTTTTTTTTTTTTAAAAATTTATTATTGTTTAATACAGACAGGGCGCTGTAGGCATCAATGCTGCTAGACAATTAGCTAGTCATGGTATTCAAACAGTTGTCTATACAATATCATCAGAGATAGCAATTGTGAAAAAAGAACTACAATTATATAATTTAACAAAAAATCTATTAATTAATAATGTAAAAGATTTACCAAATTTTACCGATTTAATTATAATTGCATTATGTGAAGATACAGAAAATCCAAAATGTTATCCAGATTTATGTGATTGGGTAAATCGTAATCGTGCACCAATTTTAGCAATTGATCCACCATCAATTGGTACACCTGGTATAAAACCGAAATTTTCCTTATTACCCGTTTTACCATTACCACATTCAACAAAAAATGGTAAATTGTATTTATGTAATGTTGGTTTTCCAGTTGAAATATTTAATGAAGTTGGTATTAAATATAAATCACCATTTGGATCGAAATTTGTTATACCATTACATCCAAAAGATGATTGATATTATATTTTTAAATTATTACAAAGAAAACTACTTATATATCGAGATAAAATATAAACTGGACCCGTTTATTTTACAATTTTTGTTCTTTTTCAAATTATGTTTGTTTTTTTTTTGTTAATTATTATTATTGCTGATTCGGTGCTAGAATTATCCGTGACCTGAATTTTTAACATTTAATGTCCGCTAAAAACAGATGGAAGAAAAAGCATTCCAGATATTTTTACAATTTGATGCTTTTAAATAGTTTTTTAGTCAGTTTTTTCGAGAAAAAAAAAGTGACTAAATTTTAATTTATTCAAAATAATCTGGACTATAGTTTTTCTTTTTAAAATTTGTCACGATATTAAACAATGATTATCTAATTGATTGTTGTATTGTTAACCTTTTATTCCCTTACGTTAGGACGGCTAAGTGCTATGTCAAGGGGTATAGCACTGTTAGCCAAGTTCTTGTTCTTATAATTCCAGCGCCGACCCGAGCCTGTTTTCTGCATGGAGCGAGAATTAAAAATTGACGCCGTTATCTAAAGCAATTGGTTTTCTTTATTTGACGCATTTTCGCACCTAGAGCGGTTTTTCCCGCAAACATTCTTCAGAAGCACTATATTTCTAAGGCTTCTACTCGCTTGCAAGCTGCAAAAGAACGGAAAAGGTATAATATTTGAGACCCCTTATTCTTGTGTATACATTCAAGTGTAAATTACACGATAGTTTGTTTAGACCAGCGGTTCTCAAATTGTGTTTCACTGAACCCTAGGGTTCCACAGAAGGGATTTATAGACTCCACAAATAATTTAATAAAATACACAGGGTATGAGCTTTTGAGGATTCATTTTGTGACACTGCAAGTGTGAATCTGTACTCAGGTTTCCACTATTTTCAATATTTAACCAGAGGGTTCCGTGTTGAAAATAATTTGAGAAACACTGGCAGACGATTAAATGCACTTTTACTCTGTTCAAAACTGAATTATAATTGATCCGAAAGGTGTTGATCAAAAGGCGGCCAACGGAAATTTCGCTGCACCCTGATAAGGGGTTAGGGCCTCCGCTGGTCATCAGCATATCTCTTCGATGTTTATTCGGTCTTCTGTATAATCGAGGGCTTCAACATATCGTGGTTGTTATCCCTTGCTCGTTGCATACTAAATAAGGCTTCCTCAAATCCAAATATATTTTCTGATGGTTTCTAAGGAATCGATATAAAAGTTGAAAGTAATCAGTCTTTGGGTATTTTTCAGATTGATAGCCCTCAATATTTCTGTCTATAAGTCGCCCCTTTCTGCCAGAAAAAAAATTGATTGTATTCCAAAGCTTAACGTAAATCTAAAATACATATAGGTGATTTACAGTAAGTGGGTGATATATCCAATAAGATTATCAAAAATAAAAGAAATACAGCCTTTTTGGACACCACTTTATTTATTTCGCATAAAATATCATCATTTGGTAACAACACAATTATAAAATTAGCGAAACAATTGTTCTACATAGAAACAAAAAAAAAAAAAAACAAAGAATTTTAATAAAATCGGTATTAAAATTATGTAAATACGTGATAAAACGAAATTATAAAATTAGATTTAATTGTATCTAACTACCAGATGGCTCTAATTGATGGTTTGCTATTTTTTTGGGTGAGTTTTTATTCATTAAAAAGAAGCTTTTTTATATGGAATTCTAATGAATGATTGATAAAAATTATAAAATAGGAGTACAACCATGAATATTGCTAAAAAAATTGTTGAGCACTAGAATATTCGAGCATTTGTGTTTTTATTGTTGATTATTATTATTAATTATTAGAAAAAACAATTGTGGATATGATTATTGTTGTATGTATATTTCCATTCGAATCTTCCTTATATTAAGTCTTTGATTATTTATATTAAATTCATCAATATGAATTAGGCGCATCTTTTTTTAATTAAAACAATGTTATTTTCTTTCATTTATCGATATTGTCAATTTTATTTTATTTAAATAAATGTGGCTTTTATGTTTCTTTTTTATATATAATCTCTATATATTTTTTTTCTTCTAAAATATCACAATGGTAAAGTTTGAAAATTTAAAATTGTTGACCTCAGTTCTGGTGTGATTTATCTAAACGATAATAATTCATAACTATTGTTACTGGTCGTAATTGCAATAGTTTTTCATTTTATAGAAAAATAGTTGATTTATTATTATTATTTGGTGTTTTCAATCAGAATAACACATTCTAAGGTCAACTAAATTATTAATAAAATCTACGACTAATATCAAACATTCAAATGGGAATATTGTGCATATGTACATTGTTTTTTTTGTTGTTAAAATTTGAATCTTCAACATTTCCTTTTTTAATATAAAAAACTACAATTTTGACAAAAATATTTGAAAGCCTCTTAATTCAATTAAAATGATGATGTGTTTACAGATATGGATAGGAAGATCAAGACTTTGATAAGTTGCCGAAAATTTTGATATTAATCTGAAATCACAATTAATTTTTTTTGGGGTAAAATTAGTTAAAGCCTTCGTATTATTCTATACGAATCGCCACTTTTGCTAAACATTTAGACACTGTAGTACAGTGTTGTTTTTTTTTTCTAATTTCACAAAAATAATTCTAAATTTAGAATTACCGGGAGGTAACAAAAAATTAACACATAGTCTCAGATTGCATATGCAAGCTGTTTTGCGAATCAGCCTTTTGGACTTCTCTTTGGATCGGTAATTGCGAGGAATCAATAATAATAGACGGTCGTTGTGGCATTGGTGGTTGTTGATTTAATAATGTTGCGACATCATTTGAATCGGTTGAATCTTGACGATCATTTATCGTTTGATTCGTATCTAATATTGGTTGTATATCAGATTCAATAGCTGTTGAACGACGTAAGGTACGTGTTGGCCATGAATTAACACGAAATTCTCTAGTTTCTGTAACAACAGTAAGTAAACCTGAATTTATTGGTGTTTGAATATTATTATCACCATCATCATTATCATTATTATCATCAACATCATCTTCATCATAACGACGTTGTATTAAATTCTCCATTACCATATAATCACATTCTTCAGCACAGCGTAGATGTTCTTTTTCAAAATTGATTGCCATTTCTGGATTGGACATTTCAGAAGCGTTACGTTTTCGTTGATCTAAAAAAAAACAATTATTAACACAGATTTTATCAAAATCTCTATCGATATTTAATGTTAAAAATCTCAACCCTCATTGTTAGAAAGTTAGTTATCAATAAAAACCAACCCCAAACCCCCTTCTTTGTTTCTATATGGAGAGATAGAGTTTTATGCCAACTTACTAGGTGGCGATTGTTCAGGTCTAGGTGGTGATAATAATCCAGGTGATCTTGGTGGACTTAATAAGCCACATACACTTTCCAATTCATCTGTAATACTTGTATATTCTGTATGCATATGCATTAATAATGCACCACGATTATTAACAGTTGATGATGCCAAACTTGTTGGTGGTATTACTTTTATTCGTGGTTCTGTAAATGTTACACTACGTTCTATTGTACATGGACGATTTGGTAAACCTATAGCAGTTGGTGGTGGTTCACTAGTTTCCGGTTCTGATTGTGTATGTGATAATTGTCGTCGATTTAAACTTCTTTTACTACCATGAATTGATTCATCTCCTGATAATATAAGGGATTTTCATTACATTTCTATAATTATTTCAATATTAAACAACAACACAAACAGACAGTATAGAAGAATTTCTTGAATAATTTACAAGTGATAACAAGTATAAATGTTAAATAAGCACCTACCCGATATCCTGAAATAGTGGCTGAAATTTAGACTTTGCGGTGATAAAGATTGTGGAAGTCTTTCACATGCTAGCAGAGAAATTATTAGACAGTTAGAATCTACAGCTTTGTTGTTAGTAAAAAGCATTGTGTGAAAATTAATCAAAAACAAAAACAAAAACAAACCATATAATGGAATCTGTTATCAAATTAACAACAATCTACAATCTAAACAAATTCCATTATATTTATTATAATAATTAGTTGTAAATCAAATTGTTTTTAATAACAAAAAAACAATACCATTTCCTCCTTCAGAATTGCGACGAGTTGTTCCAGTTGAATCACGTCGTTTTTGTGCTGCACGATTTCTCAAAACATCCAAACTTAAAGCGGCTAAATCATCAGCTGAAACATCTTCAGAATCCTCATTTGATGTTTTCGAATCGGTACTTTTAGTTCTTTGTCGTTTGATTGTATCTTGACTTGCTGGTTTTTTAAACAAATTATTACATTTCTTTCCACCAAAAAATATAATAATAAAAATAAAGTTTACCTGTTGTTGCTTCAATTGGTTCATTATTTTCATCTTCTTCAGCAAAACGATATTCGATATGTTGTCCATTATCGAAAATATAAGCATCAGGTCTAACTTCAGTTAATGATCTTACAATTGGTTTTCTTCTAGTTGTTGCTATTGTTGTCGGTTGTGTTATCAATACTGAATCATCTGATAATGCTTCAGAACGTTCACTAATTGTACGTTCACGGAATGGATGTGTTTCATAATTTGTTGTTGTTGCTGTTATTGTTTGTTGACTATTATCAACTGAATTACGTATTATTTCCATTTCATTTGATAATTCTTGCATTTGTTCTGCTAGTTTTCTACATCTAACTTCTAAATTTTGTAATACAGATGTATGCATATTCTCTTTTGTATGGATATCTTCTACTTTTTGTGTTAAATGTTCAATACGTTCTGTTGTTACTTTGATACGTTCTTCTGTTGATTGTTGTAATTTATATTCTTGTTCAGCAAAATAACCTTCAACACAATCCTCTTCAAAATCATATAAACGTTCCATTTCATCCCGATCCAAGAATAATTTCAAACCATTATCGTAACTTTCTTCTTTACCTTCCATTTTACGTCGACAATATTTGAATAACAGATAGATATGACACATTATTATAAATGGTGGTGGTAATATTGGTTTTTGTTCATATTCCATAACAACAGTGAATCGTTGAAACATCCATACTTGATGTGCAACAGCATTAACTTCATTGAATATATTATTAAACACGGCTATTAATAAATTAATTAATAATATATTGGCAACTAATAGATAGATTGACATGATTAATGGTGAAACCCAACGACCAGTTTGACATGGTTCTTCACCATCAATACCACAAGGTGGATCTATTTTATCAGCATATACTTCACCGTACAACATGAAATATGGTTCCAAGAATACATCACGTGCTATACCCCATTCTGGTTCTTTATTTGGGAAAAGTATAGCTTGACGAGCAACACCATAACTCATCAGTACTATCAACAATAATACTACGAAATAAATCATGTTTTTCACCATTTTACCCATCATTGTCACCAAAGGACCTAATAATATTTTTATTTTAAATTTGTTTATTTGTTTAACAACAATCAATTTTACCTAAATATTTGTTAACACTCAAAATATTCAGTATGTGTAAATACCAGTAGATACTGTTGATACAATAGATAACTCGTCCAACTTCAAATGTATCATATTGAAAACGGAAAATCACACCAATTATGAATATCGAAACAGCTGCCATATCACATGGATTCCATAAATTCCAACACCATACAGCTAATTTCTGTCGTATACCAACTGGTTCTGTTGAAAATAATTCACGTAATTTCTCACAACCGAATGTACATAAGAATGCAATCGACATCCATTCTTGCCATGATGGTGATTCATCCATTTTAACTAAAATCGTATAGCTGAAGATGATCAAAAACATGATATAAGCAATCTGGAAAAAATTTGAACAATAATTTAGATGCAATCAATGGGATAAGTTGTAAGTACAGAATTTGCCCAAAATTTCGTTATCGGTGCTGTATAAAATTCATATAATTTCTTACTAAATCTCAATTCACGATTTCTTGGTATTTTCTCTTGATGATTCTCTGTATAAAATATATGGTATTTATTGTCATCATAATCCGACATTACTTTACCATTTTCTTGGACAACAGTTTCACGTGGAATGAAATTCTCCGATAATAATGCCTGAAATATGATTTTATTCAAAATAAAAAAATGCAACAATCAAAGCTTGAATTCATTGAAAACAATAAAATTGAAAGACAATGATAGAAAATGTGTCTAAAACAAAGCAAAGCTGATGAAGACACAACAAATAGATAACAAAATTAGTGATTATTGTGTGTTAACACTTAATTTTCGAACGTGTTTAGTGATATTTATGAAATTGTTAATAAATAGTGGTAGTAGTAGGAGTAGTAGAAGAAGAAGGAGAGACATTTTGCGTTGTTATCGTTAATACCTTTACACCCTGCGTATTTGAAGATCGGCCTCTTATACTCAAACTTCTAGTGCGTTTCTATAAGAGAAAAAATACAGAACAAAACCAAAAACTAATTAAACTACAGTAGTAACAAAATTATTGTTGTTAAAAATTTTAAAAATTGTTAAAAATAAAAGATAAAAGATGAAAATAAAAATAACAACACTTTAATCAATCATAAATTGTGTTTCCTTATATTTACAATATTTTTTTTTTCTGTATGTATGTACTTTTAGTGCAACAAAATCGTAGTGCAATTATTTGACAAAAATTGCTTACTTTTATGTAAAATTGGGTATAATGTGTTCGCACTGAATTACGCTATAAAAATAGAATTGGAATGTTAGCTACTCTATTTTTTGTTTGTTTCTTTTAGTTCATTAATAAAAATCGAACAGAAAATTCGAAAAAAAAAAAACTACGAAACTCTAGAAAAACCAACTATTCCTACCTCTCCATCAACATTCTTCTCTGAATCAGATTTATCATCATCATCATTCTCCAATTCCATATGTTCTTCTGTTGTTTGTGGCATTAATTGGAGTTCTTCTTTTGATTTAAATTCTAATTTAAAAATATACGGTGGGAATAATAAACCCATTATAACCTAATGTTTCATAAAAACAATTAGTTTTAAATATTTTTTTTTTTGTTAAATAATTGAAACCTTGAGATTTGTATTTTTACGTGTACGTAAACCACCCATCCATAAATCAGCTAAAATGATCTGTGAACATGGATGTGCTAATAATGCACGATGATTTGCAGCAACAGCTAAACTTAAACATGTTTGACCTGACCAATTTTGTAATTCGCATGTTAATAATTGTTGTGTTTGATCATCATCTTGACGATAACAATAATCCAAAACTTCTAAAGCTTAAATATTTTTTTTTTTGGGATTAATTTGATGAAAAACACAAACAACAACAATAAATTACCAATATTTTCAAATTCTTTCCCATAACTGCGCAATTCTTCATAAACTTCAGTTTCCATATCGTCTTCAGCCGCTTCATGTGCCATCGCTTTATATAATTTACAACCAACTAGAGCTTTAGCTAAAGCTTCTTCACCGTGTTGCCACATTAATAGTGCCATTTTATGTCGTTTCATTAACACAGCCCAAATCTAGACAGATATACGATTTGATTATTATCAACAAAACAAAACAAAAAAATTGATAAACTTACTAATAATTCGTTGAATGGATAATCAAATAGACACGGATTAGCACTTGATGGTAATGTTTGTGCTAATAAACTCATCGCATTGCCATATTGTTTAACATACGATGTTGAATTTCGTTGTAGATTCTGTCCTTTATTCATAACTTTAGCATAGATAGGACGAAACTTCCTTCTTGTATAAAATGCACGATATGCACCACCCATTAATTTATTAATAACTAAACCGATATCATGTAATGTATAGACATAACCGGCTGGTATATGTGGTCGGACATCCCTTAATATATAACGTAATATATTACTAGGACCTTGTTTCGAATTATATAAATTTTCTAAACGTGGTATTGTTAAAAATTTCCTCATACTAACACCATTTTCTAATAATAATTTAACAAAATCACAACGATCATGTTCTAATGCTTTCATCATAGCATCCTCTAATGCACCATGTGGCCATTCTTGTCCATAAATAAAGATTTCTGAACGTGCTATATCAGCACGATTCCATGTTAATGCTAAACTTAATTGTTCTGTTGGTGATAAATGTTGTGATTTAAATAATGCTGTTAATACTGTTTGATCTAATTCTTGTGGTTTTTGATCATATTTATCAGCAATACGATAAATTGTTATTAAATTTTTATTTTCAACACATTGCATCAATTCAGTATATAAACCTTCAGCTAAATCTATTGGTACTTCAAATGCTTTTTGTATTGTTGCAATTATATATTCTTTCATTGTTTTTAATACTGTTATCTCATATTTACACATAAATGCAATTAAATCAGCCGCCCTACCAGAACCATCACAAACTACAACAGGTACAGGTGGTTCATCTGTTACATATTCTAATACAGCTCTGATTGTATTTGTACCACCTTCAATTACCAAACAAACTATTGGTATTGGACTTTGTGTAACTACAATAATTTTATTATTATTGATACAATTTTTAAAATCTACTCAATGACATGGAAATGGCAACATCAAGAAGGAGTAGGAATTTCTTGATCCAATTTTGGGGGAGAAGACTGAGCAACTTGCTGCAGTCTCCACAGACACTGCAAGCTCTACAGTACGTTGCTTGGAACACAATACCTCAAAAGGAAATCGACCATCTGATGGAAACGATGCCCCGAAGGGCAGGAGAGTGTGTAACCAATTATGGTTATATTTTGTTTTGTTTCTTTAATCAATTGTGCTACCTTTCAATAGTCAAATATTCCTGACAACTTTGGTCAACAAATTCCTACTCCTTCTTGGTGTTGCAATTTAGGTACATGTCATTGAGTGTATTAATTAAATCAAAAAATTAACGAATATTACATGGATATAATCGTTGTTTTGATATGTATTTTTCTAAACGTCGTCTAAGTACAATTTCAGCTCCATATTTACCAACAGTACCATTATCGACTAATAAGAAATAAGCATGTCGATTATTCAATGCAGCAAATTTTGACCTATTCAGAAAAATGAAAACAACAGAGAATAAGAAAAACCGTCAATAATATGAAATCTAATGTAATCTACGCATTGCGTAAATGTGTACACAAAATTGGTTGAGACAATAAAATGAATAAATACACAAATGGGAAAAGATAGAAAAGCAGATAATGGTGTGAGCTTTTAGTGTATGAAAATAAATTCCATTAAAAGCAATACCGATTTCCCGGTAATTCATGAATTGAATACCAATGAACATATGAAATATGAAAATTTTTCCTTTGATCATATAGAAATTTCTGTAAATGGAAAATCGAATATTTTCCATCATTGCAATAATTGTAGAAGAATTATGACAAAAACTGATAATAGTCGATTGTAGGATTGTAGAGTGTGGATGTTTTCGCAGTAACATTGGATCAGTTTCTAACTCTCAAGCTTACCATAATAATTTATTATTATTTTTATATACGTTGAATACGAAAGTTTTAGATAAATTATATGATTTGAGCTTTCACAGCAGGTTCTGTTGAAAATCGTAAAGTCAAATAGCAGGAAGACTTCTCTGTGAGAGGATGTTGTTTCAAAAACAATTCGATCAGCACAATAAAATTCGGGTATAACATTACAGCTGAATATTGGTATATCACACCACTTCGCATACATTCTTCTTATTTTGTTTATTAATGCACACAGAATTTATTGAGGATTAAACCTTGAATAGGTTCACATAACCACGGATATCCATGAAATTATTATATCTCTCGCCTTCCGACTCAATACATCTTGTTGGAAAGCAATTTAAAATTTTAGAATTGCTCCACTGATGGTGAAGTCTTTTCAACTTAAAAGCTGAATTTATTATTACCGTTGTCAGTTATACAGGATGTCTCACGTAAAGGTGACGTTCTTGAAAGTCTTGTAGCTCCTTCACATAAAAAATTGGACAAGATTGATAAATACGTAGAGCTGAGTGGCTTTTGTTAATCACACTTATTTCATTAACCTCTATTTATTTATCAATAAGTTATCAAATCTTCTCCAATGTACAGGTGCTGGAGACGAGTTGTGCTTAGACCGTGTACTGTAAATTCTTAAAGTTCTTTCCCAGTTTAATGCATAAATAAGTGATTTACGGGGACGAGCACCTTTATGTGAGATCTATCCATCTATTCTCTTGAATTAAAAAACATCATAAAGAAATAAAATAAAATTGTTTCAGGAAAAATTGCGTTCGTATTTATTGGAAAAGTTATCCCGTTGTGCTTTAATCTTGCGATAATTCTGTGTCATTGTATTTGAGAGTTTTTGACATTAAAAGAGGATTATAATATCAATCCAGCATAACTGATTTAATTTCAAGTTAATAACATTATCAAAAAAAAAAAAATGAAAGTATACGTTAACTGGAGAATAATAACAGTTATTGTTCAGCATGCGAACATTAATTGGAAAATTATTGGTGCGTTACTACAAGTGCGAAAGCATTACTTCCACAATGTTGAGCTTTATAGACAATGAAAATTTAGAAGTCTTACAGCAGTAAGAAGGTGCGGAAGATAACGCAGTTAAGACAAATGTGTCATAGTTTCGAGAGAAAATCTATACTAAACTATAACACCCCTTTCACATTATACAGTTTTAACCGTACGGCAGAAAAATCGAACGACAACACATGACTTTATCTACAACAGTCCGATTTTTATAAGCGAGTACTTGGAAAACGGCATGATTTCGTCTACAATTGAAATGCCGAGTGGTCGGTTGAGGAGCAAAAGCGTGCCCGTTTCTTGCCAGTGAAGAGGCGTACGGAACGGCGAATTCTAGACCCCCAAATGTGAATGGGCCCTAAGTCAAGTTGAATTTGGTTCATTTTACATGTACTTGCAATTATATCACTATACCTTCAATCATTATATTTAAAAAAAAAACATTTTGTTGTCAAATTAGAGCAAAATTTTATTATCAAATTTCACTGTTTTTTTTAAAATCAAAAAATTATTCGTTTAAATATTCCAAAAGTGTTCTACACACATAAGAAAAAATTCAATGTATCGTTTAATTAAAATTTCACAATCATCTATCAAACAATTCTATACAAATCCATCAATTTGTACAAGAATTAATCATTCTACACCTACAATATTTAAAAAACAATACCATGAATTACCAAAACTACCTGATGTGATTTATATACCAAAATTTGGACGTTGGTTAAATTGTAAATTAAAATTGAAATTATTGAAATTATTTTATGATCGAGAATTCCATGAAGGTGAATTTGTTTACGGGTCAATATATGCAATCTGCCGTATCACCGAAATTATAAATAATAATAAAATAAGTGAATTAAATGGTTTATTGACTGATATAGGTAGACTGAGATTATTAAATGATATTAAAAATCATATAACACCATTACAGAAACAAATAATACTTTTAAGACCTGATGATATAAAGATCATAATTCCATTATCAGTTAAAATGAATTCAAATCAAATTTGTCGTATTACTATACAAATTTTAGGTATGAAATGGTTTCAAAATCCTAATCGTAATTACGAATTAGTTTCAGTAACAATACAAAGTCAATTTGTCCGTAATTATTTAAATTTAACACCAGATTGGACAATTGCACAATTTCAAATTGTCGAATGTGGTATTTTAGATGGATTAATAAAACAACGATAATACGATATTCACATCATACCTTGGTGATGATATAGAATGATATGGTACTTCTGTATTATGACCGATAAGTTCATGGTTATTCTCAACTATACCCCATGGTGCTATACCTAAAGTGTTAACACGACCTGTTCTTTGTGATCGTTCTAATAACAAAGCATCACCGACATGCTTTGTTACACCTGTTAATCAATCAATGAAATGTAATTAATATTTTTTATATGATTGTATATAATTTTTAATTACCTGTATTTGTTCCACCTGTAAATATCCATGCGCCTGTTGAACGTGCTGCTTTTAATAAACCCTTCCTTAATACTTTCCTTAATTTCGGTTGTAATTCAAAATTTGCTTTACCACCTTGTATTGATATTAATAATTTTGGTAATTCTAAATTCCATTCTTTTGTTATCAATTGCATTAAATATTCAGGTTTTGTATCATGTGCAACTCTAATATACTGAAAAAAAATTAACTAAATCAATAAGTATTTGATCAAATCAAAATTCTTGTTATTTTAATTATTGTAAAATGTTCAATAAACTTTAATTATGTAATACGAACTTCATTACTACCCACAACAAATGTAAATTATTAATAACAAACTTTTGATACGGATGTTAGTTTAGGAAAACTGGATTAAACAGATGTTCGAGTATACATAACTTTGGTGATTATGGAAATGTACACAATGATCGATATTCACGGAAATTACATTACATTTCATCTAAATCTAACAATATGTAGGATCGATTGATTTACTTTTGAATCGTGTATGTCCAGTCAAAAACCGATCACAAGCTAGAGTCGGTAACATTTGTAAAGTACATCGTTGGGACGTTCGTGATGTTCTCCCCACCTATTCTATCAATCCGCCTATAGGAGTCAAGTGGTCAAGGCAACAATTTTACGCTTCTAATACAGTGCGTTAATGCTTCTTGTGATTGTAAAAACCGCTATTGGCAATTATGCTTTACCGTACTATGTAATTTTAGATTACTAAGCGCTACACTCCCTAATTTCAACAATGCATGATGAAACATAAATGAAGGATTTGTAGAAGTAGTTTCAAAAATTAACTGCCCATAATCTGAAATTAGAATCAGAAAAAGATGTTGTCCTGAAATAGCTGCTGAAACTATCAAAACGTAGGTATCCTTCTAACAGTCATTAGCTTGTCATAGGAACGTACCTATTTATTACAAAAAATCTTAAAAAGTACACTTTTTCAGTAGCATTAAAGTGAGTAGTATCACGTAAATTATGCTTTCACATGCGCAGGAAATATGTTGAAAATTTTTCCCATTGTCTTGCTGGTCATGTATTTTTAATACTATGTAGCGTTATTTAATGGAGTATTGGTTGAACATTTTTCGGTTATTGGCATAGAAAAAGGTAAAATTGTAAAATGATTTCAACATAAATTTATTGACAAGATTTTATTGAATTTTTGGAAATAAAAAATCTCACGATCAGCCAATAACTTCTGTTGCAATTAAATTAAATTGTTTTGAATCAGTGAATCAATTATATTTAAGTTCATAGACACGTGGATTTTTTTATGAAACGGTTTCCAGCACGTGAGTAATTTATATGAAAAACTTGTACATTACATACGAAAAAAAAACGGAAGGGTTTTCCGTCCTTCAGGGAAATGGGAGAATGTTGTTTTTTTTTTCTTTAGCGTAACGCTCCACTTTTATATTTTCCTGAATGCATATTCAATAATCTCTCCATGTTGAAACTGCCTGTGGATATCCCTAAAAATGACTGAATTTCCTTGGGGACGAATTTGAGAAATTCATAGATTTTCCGAGATTTTAAAAAAACCCCAAAATAACCACCTTTTGATCCGACCACAACTACTGAATCCTTGTAATAGTTTGAACACTATCTAGGGGGGAACTTTCTAAATATCCAAATGATACAAATAAGAGTATTAATATTAATTCGTGTAGACTGTATAGAGATATAGCTTTAGAGACGTAGTCCGATACCTCAGAGGATGATGAAAAGTTTCTAAACTATTGAATTTTTAAAATTTATGAAAGAAACTCGAAATAAACAGTATTTATCTTTATTGGTTGATCTTTATTCCTTAATTACACCGATGTAAGTACGATAATTAACTTTTAAATGTGTGCTGCCACCTGCTAGTTTATTGTTTTGTATCGATTTTGTAATATACGTCCTTTGTTTCAAACGATCGATTTTTCCAAGCATTAACAATGAAACTGACTGCTTTTGAAAAAAAAAAGTTTGTTGTATGTATCATCAAATATACGAAACAACTTTTAACTACAGCTTATTTATTTATAAAACACGTTTTCATATCTTCTATAGCTATAGGAAAAAGCAATTCAATTTAACTCCAATTTATTTCTGAAAATTAATCAGCTTGTTATTGGAGACAGATATAATTTTATTTTAACAAGAGAAGATGGATATTTCAAATACATTTAAAATTTGATAAAATTTAATTAGAGATTAATCAAAACTTTGAGATATTAACAAAATAAATTAAGTTTCAATTGAATGTTATCAACGGATTTTCACCATTTTAAATTGAAATTCAAACAATAACATCGTACAATTTTCCGATTTGAATAAATCAATCTATTTTTTTTTGTTCATATTATGAAAATCCACAACCTTAATAGATCCATTAAATTGAAATTTTCTCTACTTGATTGTGTTGAAAGTTAAATGATCTGTGACGTGGTTTTAGAAGCTTTTACACCATACATAGATACAGATTTGGCGTTTCTAATACGAACACAGGAAAAAATACCAGCACTAACCACATAATGATTTCGCATAAGTTAGAATGAAATGAGATAAAAGAAACGTCTAAGAATTGACAGCATCCTTTCTCTAAATACCACACCCCCTTCTAATTTGCTATCTTTGTCATGATCATGGTCTAACATCAGCGGGAAAATGTATCAGACAAAGAATACCCCGCTTATTTTCTGTCCTTCCAAATAAAAAATAAGGAGGAAAATTTCAGCCTTAAGAGTGGGGTATGTTCGTATTAGAAACATCAAGCCTGTATGCTTAACAAACAAGGAAAATATTAAGCAAAATCCAATTACATTCAACAAAGTTTCAACCACTTGACAGATTCAAGTGAAAACAAAATTTATTGTCCTACCCCTATTTAAATAAACGTTCGTCTTTATGGTATAATAATGATATAAAAATTATGCTAATTGTGCCAAATATGATTTATTTGTTTAATTTTCGGTGAAATGCAGCTATGTAAATGACAAGACAATTATCCTTTCTTATAATGAAAATCTGAATTGAAAGAAAACCGAATTTAAAGGAAATACACATATACAAAGAAACATTCAACAAACTTGGTTTATTATGGATCAAACTGGTTAACCACAAAATAACTCAACAAAATAAAGATGTTACAAAACAATGTATAGAAAACTTTCTTATTGTTGTTGTTCTTAATGTTACCAAAAAAAAATAAATAAACAACAAAGTTTTATAAGTTCGACATAAAATGTATCAATGTGTCTTGAAAATATGTTTCTGTCTCGTTTCTCATCCGTTATTACCTATTTGGAAAATTTATAACTTGAATAAGAAAGTTTGATTTGGCTATCCTTTTACACCTGCGAATATTTGATACAAAAACAGTGTTAATGGAGAACACGTTTTCTTTTTCTTTTAAATCTTCATATAATAATGGAAAATATTGGAAATTTCGTGTACACAGCTTTTATAAAGAAAATGAAACAACAACTATGGACATCGTTCATAATGCACACTTCAATGGAAATTGTATTGACAATAGAAACATGTGTTAGGTAGTCTGCTTAATAGAGATTAGAAGGGATTTTATCAATTCAGCAATCCAACAGATAAACTGTTAATGACTAAGTTTCTGTTTAACCTCAGGAGATTGTATGGATCCAGACCTATCAATTAATACGTAGACAAAAATCTATCGTTGCTTGATCTCAATCTTCGTTTTATAGCAATATAGCAATCATCTTGAAAATTCTAAGTAAATGTCTGGCATTTTTTACAAGAATAAATTTTTCGACGTCTCTTCGATCAATTTACTTCCATTTCACTTTAAGAAACAAACTGACAATAATTCGAGACAGGCGAAAAGACACATCAACTTGATGCACAACATCTGGTGTTTATCGTTTTAACGAAATAGATTTTATTTCGTATTGTCTCAAAAACAACTAATTCATGTAGATAATCAATGAGATATCGCATATTGTGGACCAACCTCAATTCTATCATATTCTCCAAATATTGTAATATTATTAAAATAAACAACCCATCAATTACAATATTACTAGGAATAATGATAAATTTTGAATACGATTGATTGAAGATCGGAAGCGAATCGGTGTTTACCATAACATACGCCTAAGGATAAGATTTAAATCAGCGATTGTTTGATCAACTATGGGTAGATAGTAGTGAGCTTATTGAGTTTTAGGAATAAAATAAAAGGATTCTCGTTAAACTACCTGTTATCCTTAGGATTATTGTAAAATTAAAATCTACTGAACCGTTCAAATACTTTCAGTTCCTACATCCCTATGTTCACGTTCGCTTTATATTAAATATTTTAAATATGTTTCCTTACATGACAGGTTTTTATGAATTGGCAACAGTCAACTTTAACATTTAATAATATACAGAACAACCTCTTGTAAAATATATATCTAGATCGTTAAGAGATTGTTCAAATACATTATTTTTAAATGTAATTTGAATGGATTCCTCCAAAAAAAATCGATATAAATTGAAATAATTACAGAACAGAATCTCGTAAGAACAAACGAGATCATTACGATAAATTATCTTTAAAGTATCTAAGATGAATGAAGATAATGATGACATTTCGAAAGATATCAAAATACAATTCTATTCTCTTTCATTTTCTATCTAGAAATCTATCACTTGATATTGGCAACCATCAGTTCTAAGCTCCACATTATTCATTCGACTTTCTTTTTTTTCTTCTTCTTCTCTGATGAATAAAAGTTCAATATTTAAATTTCAGAAACGATAGACTATTCAGGATTAATTCTTTAATGTTAATTTGTGATCATTAGAAATTCCACCCGGCGCCTCCACCAAAATTATCATTCCTATCTCTATAACGAAAATACCTTAGAATGATTTATTAATTCAGCTGTATTAATTATAAAATATAGGAGAAAATCAATACTGCTGAAGTAACAACAACAAAAAACAGAAGAAAAAAAAAAGAAAAACGTATGACGCAACAACCTGTTAAAAGAAGGGAAGTTGAAATCACATCATGCTTGAACGATACTCTACAAGCAGCACAATAATAGCTAGAAGAAACCATTACAAAAATTGAGATTAATTTAAATGTGAATGTTGCTTCCACAAGATTTACTTTTCTATGATTCAATTTTAATCAGGAAAGAAAATCAATTTGAACATAAGAATTATTATTGTACGATATCCGGATTTATTTTCAACTTCAAAAGGATTCTCTGCATTTCGTCTTGTTTCGATTATCTGTATTCGAATAAGCAAAAAAATATTAAAAAAAAAAAACAACTACAAGAAATACCGCACATTTTATTCCATTGAAATTTGGCGTTTTCTTTAGGTCGTATCAACATTTTATTTTATTTTTAAAATAAACAAAAAACTTTAAAGTAAATTTTATGTTTCTGCGGAGAAATTCTCTTAGTTTCTTAATAAATTTCGGACAAACTCGATTATTTATATTTTATTATCAACGACCTAACCAAGATTGGCTTCGATCTATAGAACGAAAACAAACTGAAAATAGTGATGATCAGAATCTGCTCGAGTTACATGTTAAGGAGCTGGACGATGAAACCCTAATTAACCTTGACACAGAATGTGCTTAAGGTAATATCAAATCGATGATAATGACGTGATTTGAGAAATCATTGGTGACGATCACTCATTTTACATGCATTATGTATCCCGAATATCACGGATTCGATTATTGCGGTGCTTTTTCGCACCAACAATAATATCATCAAGATATCACAATTTCGTGGTTGTGTGATGATATCTTGTATGATTCATTAAAATAAACAAGGAATGTCAACTCGAATTCATCGTTTCTAAGCTGAAAATGCCTACAGAATTATTTAAACTGAAATAAATGAAGAGTGATGTTCATTATGAAATGCATCCATTATAAATTCAATTTCGACTGAAATTTATTGAAACAACAATACTTTAGGAAGTTATGATATATGCGTTATTACAGTCTTCAAATAGGAACATAATTGAAAATATTCTTGCTATACTTTAAGAATCAAAGGGGAAAAAAAAGTCGACACACATTATACAATTTAGAAATCTGCATGTGATCGTTTTAATACATTTCACAAGTACACAACAATGAATAGCATATTTGGCTCAAGAGTAACTTAGTATTCCGTGCCAACAATAACTGCAATAATCATGTTGTTCACAATTCCATGGTTGTGTGATGATATATTGTATGATTCATTAAAATAAACAAAGAATGTCAATTCCAATTCATTGTTTCCAAGCTTAAAATGCCTACAAAATTTGTAAATGTTTTTATAAAATCATTTAAATTGAAATAAATGAAGAGTGATGTTCATTATGAAATACATCCATTATAAATTCAATTTTAACTGAAATTTTACAATTATTGAAACAACAATACTTTATAAAGTTTGCTGTATAGGCGTAATGTGTAAAATAAATCATCTTTCAATAAATTTATCCGGGTAATTTGTTAAATACCAAAACCTGCCACAAGTTAATTAAATGAAACTCTTCTATGAAATTGTGTAATAAGTCTGTATTTAAATCTAACGTTTATTTAGAATATTACCTACATGAACATTAAAATTAATGAAAAACTAATAGAATGGTATCTCTGTTGAATAGACGTACATGTTGAAAAAAATAACAGTAAGACAATCTATGTGTGGAGATACAAAATGCGGTCGATTGCTTTTGATCTTCTAAAAAACCGTCTTCAAATGGGAACATAATTGAAAATGTTCTTGCTATACTTTGAGAATCAAAGGGGGGAAAAAAAATAGGTCGACGCACATTATACAATAGCGGATCATATCATTTTAGAAATCCGCAAGTGATCGCTTCAATACATTCTACAAGTACACAACTGTGAATAGCATATTTGGTTCAAGAGTAACTTTGTATTTCTGTTGATAGAGTCAAACTGTTGACAATGAAAATCGACTAGGTTTTTGAATACTTTCAGCATATTATTCAATGTTGATAAATTATTCTTGTATCCACCTGCTAAAGAATCCGTTCAAAAGAGCGACAGAGAGAGAGAGAGAGAGATTTGGTTTTGTGTATACATTAAATATTTAAAAGATATATGGGAAATGAAAAGAGAAACATTCACCCAAAATTTGATATCTTTCAAAAAGCGGTTTCACCATCAAATACATAAATGAAAAACTTACCTGAGCTTTTGATGGATGTGGTCCTCCTTGAAATTCAAGAATACCATAGGCATCTGTCGGTGATGCTACTGTACAACGACTAGGATACCATATTTCGCCAGCCAATGTAGCCACTTGTTCACTTAAATGTTTATGTTGTTCTAATGTTCTACCACAGCCGCATCTAAACAAACATAAAATAATAAAGTTAAGAATTTTCTAATTCTATTAAATATGAATTTTGTTTTTTTACATTATTTTCAATGAAAATCAACCACATTTATGGGAAAGATTATACGAGCGAAGAAAATTGGTGATCTTTTTTTCTATGTGTGCGTGAAGTTACTTAATGTTTTCACAGTGCTACGATCTAGAAAATTGATCCAAAAACCTTTTCATAAATAAATGTATTTTTTTTTCTCAAATAGACCTGAAAGTGGATATTTTCCCTGGCACGTTTCTTACCAACAAAATTCATAATTTTATTGGTAGTCAAACAAGAAGTACAAACAAACAGGATTTTTGTGTGTGATTTGTGCTTCGTTCTAGATTTCAATTGTTTTATAGTCGTATCTCTTCAACAAACATACCGTGAAGGATTTTAATGCTTTAAAATACAATTCGTAAAGCTACTCATCCACCGTCCAATTTGTAGGAGTGCGATGATGTTTTTCAATAAGTCCTACGAACAGTACAAATTCACGTGTTGATTCGAAAGGTTTTCGTTTGATCACTTTTTAATACCGTGTGAAAGTACAAGAAAGACTGATTGGAATAGCTGGTAGTAGCCGACTATAATCCTATAACTTAGGGCCGGTTCAGCTTCCCGTCCTTAATCTCGACTTATGGCCGACCTTACCATAAATCATCTTCAACTTCTTTGTAGATAAACTTCATTTTGATAAAGGAGAGCAAAGTAGAACGAGTTCATGTTCAAAGAGCATAGGACAAAGTCATCCAGAAACTACGTTAAGTACAGAATAAGGAATCGAAGATGAACCGGGCTTAAAGCCACAAAAAGACTAATTTTATAAAATAATAATAATGATGATTACTTTGAATTTCAATTAGTAATAGAACAAAAAATTAATTCATACTCAATTTTATGGATATTTTCCATTATAAGATATTTAATTAACTACATATTGAATGAATAGAAGAAACCAGATAATGAACTGAACGGACTAAAACTCAAGGTTCATCTTATTTGTAATTAATTTCTAATTAATGACTTTTGAAAAAGACAATTGGATAATTATGCTGTTCTTGTAAAAATTTGATAAAACCTACAGGTGGCGTCACTTGCACAACCAACCGGTGGCTGCATCGATCAGAATTCCAGCAGTTAGGGCTGCGTATAAATACGATAAAAGCATTATTAAATTTAATTAACAATTAAGACGAATCAAACGGTGCAGAATAATCAGGAAGAAAAACACAGCAGTACGAACATTAAGATCTCCAACAATTTGTTTTAAAGGGAGCTACCCAAAAATAATGATAGTACGATTTATTTAGACTCAATTTTTTTGACTTTTTCCATTCTTTATGGCGTATTTTCAACAAAAACGTCATATTAACATTATGTATATGTCGTTTATGATCGACATAACAGACACAGTCGGATTGAAATTGTGGAAATGTAATCAATATGTCATAAGGATTTCATAAAAGTCATTGAAGATGTCTTTTTTATACAGTTGGGATTTTAGGGTGAACTGTTACCTAAGCAGCTATTTTTTCCATTTCAAAACCTGCCTGTCAAGATTAAACTGAAAAGACGCAATTGTTAGAAAAATTGATTTTTTTTGATTAACAGCAACACAACAAATCATTTACAAGAAAATCAATCTGCAATAATAAACCTTCCGTTACAAAATACTATTCATATATTACGTCAAGATTCTGTATTTTCAACAAATACTCTAGAATGGTAGAATTCTCATGGGTATTATCGTACATAATAAAGCAGACATACACGTGTAACAACTGCTCATTCATATTCAAGGGGTGACGTTGTTAGGTCTTCAATAAACACTCAAAAATATAGGGTTAGTACTTGTACTAAAAACGCGTTTCTAGGTAGAAACTTTCATGTATTGAACAGATTTCGGATGGGAAAAAAACTGTCAAGACGAATGTGCAATTTTCAATTTGAAAGGTTCAATATAAATTCAATGACCAAAGAAGCGACCACGTGAAATATTTTAAAGATCCACAGAGATTTGAATGTAAAATTATTACTTATTCAAATTCGAATTTTATTTTCTATAGGATTTACAACAAACGTCGTTCGTTCTGGTTTTTTTCCGAATTTTACAGCTGTGTGAAAGGAAGTTTGTTTCTCTTTGAACTAACAGTTTCAGTTTAATTAATAGAAGGATGATAAATGGAAAGGACTAATTATTTCCATAAGAAATCACAAAGCTGGTCTCTCTTTGTAAGAAAATGATAAAAAAAAGTCTAACTCTTATTATGCTCAACTAAAAAATGGCTTGTTAAGTATGTACTTGTATCGTTCAACAAGAAATAAGTACTCGCTACTACGAATTTGTCAGTGTTAGCTCTCTTTCCCACCAGGAAGTGATACGCATCGAATTCGCGCAGGATTCCTTTTAACGTGATGACTTACTCTCGAACAAGCTCTTCGGCGAGATAAGCAACTCCAGAATTTACCCAAAACTCGCAATAGTGATTGCTGATCTAATTCGGTGCAAATTAGCTCATGTTTACGCTGGGTGGGAAAACTTTCCGCAAGTTTTAAACACAGGCTTAAATTCACCAGCTATTCGACAAAAGCAGATCTAGCTCAGTGAGCTCCGACTATGCACGACTAGTAAACCTTGCGTATTATCTCGGTGGAAGTAACGCAGTATTTTTGGTACCGAGAAAACTCACCTAGTTTTCAAATGAACTCGTTGCAGTAATGGGAAACCGATTTATAAGTAGACAACTCGTAAACTCATCCAGTACAATTCAGATGGAAGACTGGGCAACCCTTCTTACTACTTGCTCAATATTTTACTCTATGGTTAGTGGAATAATGGCTGAGTTTTACCAGACATGTGTAATTATAATTGTTTGAGTGCTCTCAAACATCGTGACGTGGAGGAAGGGGGTACAGAGTAGGATGGATAACATACTTACGGGCGTAGTGATCAAATGAGAGGGTAATATCCACCTCACAAATGATTATGTTGAGTAAAAACAGTTAGTCCCTGAACTAGCAGCAACTCGCTTACTTATACACAACTGTTTTAGTCACCAATTAGCCAGTAAACTATCAAAATGTAATTTACCCTTTAAATCAGAGGATGTCAAAACTATTAGGCCAACCACCCCTTTTTGCGCAACAAAAATCCACTTTTTTTAAATGAATAAACAGTAAGATGCAATAACACAAATGAGTATTATTAAAATAAAAATGATCGATCACATTATAAAAACGCCCTCGAATTGCCCACATGGCCACTACCGCCCCCTTAGACCGTTCCAGTATCCTTTAGGGTACAATATCGCCTGCTTTGTGATCTTCTGCTTTAAACTGAAGTTAGAACTATTCTCTATTCATTTTAATTAGATCTTAATCAAGTGCACAATAATGGGTATTTGATATTAAATTGCAGACGAAAAAAGAAAAACAATTTACAACTTTATACAGTTAGAGTAAGCTCAATCTTAGCTCTTTGCTTACCCTTCCATTTCTTTCACATTAAACTGAATGGTGTATAATAACTTCCTCATCTAATCACAAAGTTAGTATCTTGATAATAATGATTACAGACTCATTTTGTAGGGCGAGAAATGAAAAAATAATTAATATTTTTAATTGAAAAAAAAATGCTACGTAGGTATATCTTTTTACAACTGGTGAACGAAGCAATTTCCACAAATGAATATCAAATATAAATACTTGGAAAAATCAATTAACATTGGAATATCTAAAATTAAAGTAGCAATTCAAACACAGCATTCACCAGATGGACTAATTTAATTTAAATTCATTAACTGATTGTTATTAATCGAAAATTTTAAACAATTTAATAATAATTTTTGATAAAAACAATCTTTAAACATTGATGTTTTTTAATTAAACAAAAACAACAAAAAAAAGATTAATAAAGACGATAATAGAGTTTGGTTGTTGTAATCGACGTGAATCTCCAACTTTTCTCCTAAATGTTAAAAGTTAAACTGTCGTTTTTCATCTCGTCAAGATACCCTACCAACACTATATTTTATCAGTAATACAAAAAAAAGTCTACTCAACTATATAACAAGATTCTGAATAATTCAGTCGGAAACTTTTGTAAATTACTGAAAAAACCCCTCTAGGATAGATTAGTTAATTACATTCAAGTAAAACTAACATAATTGAATTAATAAAAAGCGTATTCCAACATATGCAAAATTCTAACATTATGTAACTGTTCATTATTAACGAATGTATTTTTTATTAAAAAAAAAATCTTTAAACGCTTGCCAATGAAACAAATGAAAAAACGACGATTGAACATGTGTGGATATATTTCAAAATAAAATTGAATTTATTGTTGAATGAAACGTAAGACTTATGAAGCTATTTTGCAGATTGTTTGTTGTTTGTTGATTAACAGTAAATAAAATAGAATTACGATGAAAATAAAGCATTTTTTTTTTATTTCAGGACGATATTTCAGAATATTGCTTCCAACTACATTTTCACACCCACTCTTTCGCTTGCCATCTTCACTTACATTCTATGTTCAGGACTATCACGAATTTATTTGCCGTTAAGAATTTTCTTCATTTGATATAAAGCATTCTCCACCTACATACTCTACTGTAGAATACAGACAGATACGATTAATATATAAATAAATTTCATATTTGTCTTTTTCTTCTTCTTCTACTCTTTCTTAAATCTACTTTTTTTTTCATAAAAGCTGAAGATATCTATCGGTATAATAGGCAAAACTTTTCATAGCATAATTATTTTCAATACTAAAGCGTTAAATTTGACCGTTTATCCGTCTCATATTTAAACTGAAACCACTCTCTTATCATTAATTCTGAAAGTCGGGACGTTTTTAGGTCGTTGAATGTGCGTTCATATTGATTCTAAGATGGTGTTTTTTCACATTCCTACAAAAATTTTTGGGAATTTTTCCAATTATTATGAGATGCTGTCAACAGTAAAAAATAATTACAGGAATACCTCGATGATTACGGTTATTGTTGCCATGAGAAATACCCCAATGATAATAATAAATGAGTGATCAATGCCAAGGATTTTGTTCGTCATTATCATCGATTTCTTAAGGTTTATTAGGCTTTCAATACCCAACTTCTTAACGTGTGACTCAAGCAGATCTTGATCATCATCTTTTCCAATTTATTTTCGTTCTAGATCGAAGCTAATGTTAGTTATGTCATCGATTACCAGGGGCGTTCTGATAACGTGTGCATGAAGAAATATAGGCGGCCGAATTTTTGTAGCAGCCAAAACCGATTATATTTTACAAATAAAAATATTTATTTTTCGAAAATTGAAAAGTTGTATGTCTTATTGTATAAATGCGGAATTTAACAATGTAAAGTCTTGTTTAGGAGTTGGTTATCAGATGTATTTTATGATTTTTAAGAGAATGTGAATAAAAATGCAATAAGAAAAACAGAACAATAAGACTTTTAATCCAAGCATGAAGTTCCAGACAGTAGGGCCGGAACTACGAATAAACAATAAGACTTGTGATGAAGTTTTGACATCAATTTACAAAGTCACTGTATAGAAGAAAGCTTCCCAACATGCATTGCAGAAACTGCATGAGTCTCAACCTTCTGTAACATCGGATTGGATAAGTTTAATATATTCAATGACATGGAAATTGTTATACCATGAAGGGGATGGAAATTTCTCGGCACAAACGTTTAACTACCAAAAGACAGCAATTGATTAAAATTTCATTCATATCACTCAAGCGATAATGGCTTATTTGACAGTTCTTTCAGTTTCTTTCCACAATTTTACCAGGTGTATGATTTGCGAAATTTGTTCTTTTCTTTATTATCTTGGCTTTTGATCATTTGTTTTATTGTGTCATCATGCTTAGAGTGCGTCCACATGGAAATTACAACCAATTAAGCAAATTCGACAGAGATCGTATTGTTGGTTTGCGCGAAAGTGGTTTATCGTTTAGAGAAATTGCAAATCGCCTTATCCGGAACCAATCAACCATTATGCACTGCTATCAGGCATGACTAGGAATTGTCAAGAACGTCGCAGAAGAGGAACCGGGGGACAAAGAAGAATAAACGAGGTACTAGACCGCTAACTTCGTCTTAAGCCAACAAGGGACCGTTTCTCCAGTAGGTACCAGATCAATTGGCGATCAAAAACTTTCATTACTTTTCTAATGAAAAGGGTACCGAGAACACTTCTAGCATACGCCTCTGTTGATGACAGGAGTTATTCCATTTTTAAACTTTTTAAAATGGTAAAGCAATAATTACCAAATTATAAGCCGCGATAATTGAGGTTTTCCTGTAAATAAATAATAAATGTACAACTGTAGATCAATGGGAATATTTGATTTGCAAATTATTCAGTAATTATTAACAACATTTCAATTCAGTTTAAAGTTTTGTAACATTTAATAGTGATTTGTGGTAGATTTATTTTGAATACAACAAAACTTCCCTCCTTATTTTTTCCCTTATGTATAACTAAATAAGAGTTATTGCTTTAGTTCAGTAAATATCAAAACTTTGTCCTTTAACATTTACACAACTTGTTACCGGATAATGCATAGGAAAATGTAATTACTAGTCAAATAACAACGATAAAGTTCGCTTTATTTACCAAAAAGATGCAAAAAAGCTCAAAATTACATAAAGTAGATTAACAAATGAAAAAAAAGGAAATGACTAGTTAGGTTTATACATACAGTTGTAACACAATGGAAATTCAGTACAATAGAAGGAACGTACGAGTATAACAAATCGATATTTAGGAATATTTGTTGTTGTTTTTTTTGAGAACAAAAAAATTCTCCACCCTTTCAATCAAATTAAAAATTTACGTAAACATGTTTGATTTGAATAATTAAATGTTATTTTCTTTAGAGTGGAATTCACAATTGAAAACATAAGAGGAAATAACAAAATACCACAGATTCTCTATATGTCTTCAAATAAAATAAGAAAAACGAACCACATCAATAAAATTCAATATTAAAGTTTCTTGAGCGAAAACGAAACGGAAAAAAACCACCTAGATTATAAAAATATCGGAAGGTCATAACATTTGAATTACAGTTTATTGAATTTCAATCCATTTTCTTTAAAGTAATTTGATTTCAATCAACATTAACAACCAGTTGTGTGTGTGTGTTCAAGGAAAACCGATTAACACATAACATAAATCAAAATAAAAGATTTTTCATCCCATATTCTCCCTTTTGTATGTATATACTATATACCTACATATAGATATAGTAAATATATGTACGTATGGATGGTGTTCAGGATTTATAGCAAATAAGATTTTTTTCGCACATTACAGATTTTATTTTTAAAACCAATAGACCTACCACTATAAATAGAATTAATTTTATCGACGACCATCAAATAAAAGTGAAAAACCCTAGTACAAACACTCACACTTAACTTTTACCCTTTGTACAGATTCACGTTGATATCAACGTGATTTACAAAGTCTTTTGATAACAGCAAAAAAAAACAAGAATGGGTAAATAAATTCTTTTATTTTGTTTGTTTAAGGTTAAAATGACAATAGAAAAAATTTCCCTCTATATGTATAGATGAGTGTAAAGAGAGCAAAATTGATTTTTTCAAATTTATGGATAGAGAAGTCAAATAAGGGCTGTAAAATGGTAAAGGTATTGATAACAGTTATCGTAAATTTACTTCAGAAATAGCAACGTAACATTGTGAAATCACCCTCTATATGAATATATTTGCATTGATAAAATTACAGAATTGAAACAACGTGTCTGTGTAGTTACACTTTTATTATTTTTTTTCTTTTTCGTTTAAATATAGACTGAAATTCTCCTGTTGCTAGTTTATTACGGCATTAATTAAATCTTTACGTTTGTAGAACAATATGTGAAAAACATAATGACATAAATGCATGAAAATTTCATATATACACACTAAGAATGTAACTTTTATTAACTCTTGGATATTGTTAAAACCACATAATGGGCATATTTTATTCGTAGTAGTTCAAACTAGCAACACAATGGTGTTGGTAAGTACGAAACTTGTTCTAAATATCAGTTGTAAATTGTTGGTAAAATGCAAAACTAGTGTTAACTGTTTCCGTCTATTAGGGTGGCTGAATTTCGACTTAAAGTCAATCTTATCTTAAATTAGTCTAAACTTCTTGGAACATAAAAGTTACATTTCTTCACCACACACTTGCACTATCCTTGCAAATCTTCCTTTTCTAAAGCTTGCCCTAAAGACATTAAACGCATGGCGGAATAAAATGCGTCTTACGTTACAAGCTGATTTGAGACAATATCGATCTTAATCGGGATTTAGGACTATAAGATGAACTGACCCTCGACCGTAACGTAATAAAAGTACTTGTTATAAGATACTACTTCGATTCTTAACCTTTTTTTCATTGTTCTTAAACAAAGAATGGAGACTAAACTAAAAGAAAGAGTTCATATCGTGGAAATCCTTGGGGTAGCTTTTTGTACAAACTCAAACATGCTTTATTTCCATTTCGTTCTATGTTTATTCAATTATTAAATTTAAGCAACAGAATCCGGTTAGAAATGTATTCTTCTACCTGAAAACGTATCATTTTTTAAGAATTATACATTCGAGAAAATGAAACAATATCGAAAAAATTCAGTTTGAAACTCATCTTCTTTGTGTATCAAATATTGAACAAAACAATTGATGAAATAGTGTGTTCGTCAGAATTCTCATGAGAATCAAGACAATAAAATTCCAATAACGAAAGTTTAAAACAAGAAAATATAAGTCGCAAAGTAGGTAAAGTTTGTTGAAAAATTATGACAAAACATGTGGAATTCTGGAATTTTCAGTCATTCCTCATTCTAGAGTTCAATGCTTCAGTCTAGTTGTCGTATTAAATTTGAAATAAAAGGCTTTTCTAGAAATACAAAAACACTAATGCCACTTCTTTAGTTATAAATTGATTGAAACTGGGACATTTTTCTAAAAATTCCAATACGTACATAACAAAGTTTATCATTTTAATAGCAGGTAAATGGAATAAATTGCTGCTATATCCGGAATTTCAACGATAATCTTACATATTTAGAATATATCTATTGATAATTCAACAATTAAAATAGATAAAGTTGATTACACAAAAATTTTGATCAACACTGCGGTATTTCATGAATCAATAGCAATAATCATACAATTGAAATCATTTCACAAACTACCCTTTAAAGTGGAATTGATTCGGATTGTTAAACTAGTCAATTGTGTTTGAGGAAATGAACAGTAGAGTAATCTCATAGTCTGTAATTTATTTTGTAATAGTTTCAAGCGGAAATTTGATCATTTAAAAAAAAAATAGAAACCCGAGTAGAGCATACTTCGTCTGTTAATCCGATCTTAAATCTATTCTATTCAGTGATTAATACTTAAAATTAGGAAAAAAGCAAACATTGGAAGAATGAAAAGTGTAAGCTTTCAACAGTCCTAAACTGATTTCTTTTAACGTGACTTGAATTATTGATAGAATGAAAAGAAAAACTCTTTTATATTTATCTGCAACAAATGGCACTGCCTACATATTCCATACTGATTTAATCGTGATTTGCACAAGTTGAAATACTGTTTATTTGAACTAAATTTCAAACGCAGATCCTCAATAAATCAATCATCAGTTGTAGATTTTATGTATTCGCTTTTTTTCTAAATAAAACATTTACATTTTAGACTGGGAGTTTATTAGAACGAACACTACATAATTCACCAGATTTATAGAAAATTATCTGCATAATGTTAGAAATCTCTTTGAATGGGAATAAGACAACTGGAAGAGTTTCTGGTGTAGCAGCTTTATAAATTCCCCAAAGTAGATTTATTTACATAAATTCGCTTTCTAAAAAGCAAAATAATTATAGCCGCATTGCAACACCTTTTAATTTCAAAAAAAAAAGAAGAACTAAACAAAAACATCATTTTCATGTCTTGGTTTTGATATCCAGCAAAACATCAACAAATAAAATGATGACTACTTAGTTATTTTTCATTTTTGTTTATTGACAACACTCGATATCAAAACTTTTAAAATTTGATCCGCAAATCTTTACAGACAGAAAACTTGAAATCGGTATGAATTTTACTCAAGTTGCAAATTTGATAAAAACCCAACTGAAGTCTGGTTACAGACCTCCATAGTTGTTCACAAGATAAATACACAACTTTGTGAAATTCAATGATTTTTACTTGACTGATCCGTGTTCGTCGTGGTCAAGTTTCTAATGAAATAATAAAGAATGTTAATAACTATCGTTAAGAACAATAAATCAGTAGTGGTGGCAGTTCAGGAAGGCTTAAACGAGCTACAGTAATTATCGAGCTGTTTATTTTAAATGGGACAATTTTCGATTTAATTACCTACTACACCTACCGTCGTGATGATGTTAATTTAGTCAGTTTCCATTATAATTAAACAATATTTTGCCAGTTATTACCGGTGAATTTCCGGTAATTAAAATCGAAAACTTACTCCGTCATCAGAAAAAGAATGCAATTAAATTTTTCTCGAAAGTAATTAAAAAAGTAAAAGTAAAATTCGTTGTAGATTATTCTTCATCCATTCTTATATTACTTTTAAAGTTTGAACACACCCCCAGCTACTTTATCAGTAAGGATAAACCGAACAAAATCACTTTTAAAACTCTTTACGGACATGTTGAATAAACAGACAATACCTAATCGATAAGAGAATAGAATAGAAATTCAACAAATAAAAAGAAACGTAATAGATTTTTTTTTACAAAATTCTACAATTCCAACTGACTATAAACTTGCAATAATGGAAATGAAAGAACTAGAATATCTTCATATATAGGTATAGTCACATCGGTGACTTAAGAGACTGACTTTAGTAATAAAATTAGGACACAATAGATACGG
>JAZBGY010000420.1:34067-63182 GCA_037414755.1 Lydus trimaculatus | reverse complement strand
TGTGCTAAATTTTGATTATTCACTACAATTTGATTTGTTATAACCTAAATAGAAATTATTTATTAAATCATTTTTTGTTTTTAATTTTAACAATGTAGAATAAGAACCTGTTGTCCAGTTGGTGTACCAATCACTTGATTTCCACTAATAACAACTTGTTGCTGTAGAACTTGTCCACCACTAACAACGACAGGAGTACCAATTTTTTGTACAACAGGTGTGCCTTGTGATTTAACAATAACTTGTTGGGTTTTTACAGGAGTTTGTGGTTGCGATTGTTGATTATTTGTCGGTGATTTTAATTGGTTTGCTGTAGTTTGTAAAACTAATTTCCCAGTAGGTGTACTTGTTGTTGTTTTATTTAATGTTTTATTAATAACTCCTGTTGTCGTTGTTGCTGTTGTTGTAGTAGTTGTAGTTGTACCGGATGCTGTTGTTGATGTTACTTTAACAATTCCTGATGATTGTAATTGAGCATTTGTCATAACTTGAAGTTTCCCGTCAGGATATTGAACAAGTTGTTGTCCTGGTAATAATCCCTTAACTGTTATCCTTCCATCTGGTGTACGCATGATTTGTACACGTTGTGGTGAATCTGTTGACTGTTTAACTGGAGTAGAAGTACCTGAAGCTATAAGAAGACAATTAAAAATTATTATTAAATTTAAAAAAAAAATGGCAATCATCAACCTTGTGATTGAATTTGAACAGCTTGTAATGTCTGTTGTCCACTTGAGGTTTGAACTTTAATCAACGATTGTTGAGGACTTTGTACATTTTTCTGTAAAATACCACCAGAATTTGTAACAACTCTTGTTGTTCCATCAGGGGCTTTCGTCATCAATAATCGACGTCCAACCAGTTTATTACTATTTGATGTTAATAACGATGTTAGTGTTGTTTTACCACTAGCAGATGATTGATTACTGATAGTTTTCACAATTTTCATCTGACCATCAGGTGTTGTAGTTACTATTAAGAAGAAATAGAAATTAGTAAAAAAGAATTATAGCTAAAAAAAACTATGTAATAGAAGACCAAAAAATTCACCACAATAATAATAGAGAAAGAGTGAAACACATCCATCCAACACAGATTGGTTTTCTTACCTTTCGGTTGTATTGGAGTGTTTGTTGTTGTTGATTTTGTGGTAGTAGAATTAGCAGCTTTATTTTTTTAAATTAAATAAAACATAAATAGAATTACAGCAAAATTTATGAAAAAAACAAATAAAATGAAATAAAAATAAAAAAACACTTACATTGAGCAGTACTTCCAACCATTTTAATTACTTGTCCTGGTGAATTTTTTATTTCCATTGCACGTTTTTGTTGATGTGCAGCACGTTGTAGACGTAATTGTTGTTCCATTTTCTCTTTAATCTCTTCAGCACTTGCTTTACCAGATACAGTAACTTTATTTAAATCATTTGAATCAATTATTGCTTTTTGTGGTGGTAAATTACCAGTACGACTTCGAGTTATAACTTGAGCATTAGCTTTTTCTAATCTATTTTATTAATTTTTAAAATTCATTAAAATTTGATAAATCAAAAAAAAAAAAATACACAAACCTTTCACCATATTGTTTAATCTCCCATAATTCCAATTTCTCTTCATCAACCCATTCTTCAGTTACTTGCGGATCTGTACTTTGCGGTGATTCCGGTCGTTTACGTTTTCTCAATCCACTTCTTATCGATGTTACTTCTAAAATATGTAAAAGATGATAATTATTATCACCATTATTATTATTATTATTATTATTATTAAATTTACCTCTAATAGTTTTTGGTAGTTCTAAAGGTATAACAACTTTCCTACGTAAATATTGTACTTTTTCCATAAATTGTCCAACATGTCGATGTTTTAATAATTCTAATGATAGAATTTCAGTTTCTGTTGTTACTTGATGTTTACCATCTGTATTTGGTGGTTTTGTTTGCATATCATCCCAACGTAAACATGCCCATAATATTCGTAATTGTAATGCTACAGATGCTAATGTTTTAACATTACCAGTACGATATATCCAACATGTTTTAAATAATGGTCTAGCACATGGATATGGCCATACAATATTATTCGGTTTAGCTAATGCATGATAACCATTAACATATATACGTCCAGCATATCTGGCTAATTTTCTAACATCATGTTTTGGTAATATTAATAATGAATTTGTACATTTTTTTGTTTTATATGTTGAGCATAATGGATATTTTATTTGTCGTTTTTTACGTTTCGATGTTGTTTCTGTTATTGTTGTAGTGGTTGTTGGTAATTTTTTCAAATAAATCCTACCTTCTGTTGATTGTGTTGAATAAATACGTTCAGTACCATCTTCAGCATGTTCAGTTTTAATAATTGAACGTTCTTCACGTTTCACTGTAGCTCTTATTGTACAACAAAAACGACGATTTTGTTGTGATGATTTTATATTTGTTACATTTATTGTATCATTTGTTTTAATTGTTGATTTTGTTTTATTATCATCCTTATCAACATCAATATTGTCTTTTTCTTCTAATTTTAATTTTTTTTTAGGTGGTGAATTTGTTGTTTCATTATCACCACCACCGCTATCATCAATTTTCGTATCATTTTTAATACTTTCACTTTTAATTGGTATTTTACCAATAACACAATATTCTTTTAAATCATCTAGATGCTTCCCTGATAATTGTAAAATATTTAATAATTCCCTACAACAATTCTCACTAGTTATTTCTTTATTTGTTGTTGTTGTTGTTAGAATTGTTTGTTTGTGTTGTTGTAATTTATTAATATCGTTGGTACCTTTTAATGTTTGTTCTAATATTGATGCTGTTGTTTTTTTAATATTAGTACTATTATTATTGGAATTATTAATTGGTGAATTTGTTGCAATTTTCAAAGTATTTGAATTTGTTGCTAAATTCGCTTTCCTTAATAATGCTAATAATTCTTTACGTACACGTACACGTTGTATACATAATGGTGAATAACAATTTGCCTCAATATTTGTTGTACCACTACTATTACAACCTTTTGAATAACATTTAAAATCTTTAGCCAATTTTGATATTGATGTATATTGTAAACGTACACCATGTATCTTTTTAGCTATTGAACTTAATATTTCACGATTAGGGGTTGTTGATGTAGTTGTTGTTGTTGTTGTATTATTATTATTAACATTTATTTTACCAAACATCATATTTGTTAATTGTTTATCAACACTATTATTATCATCATCATTTGTTTCAATATCAATATTATTATGATGTTCGATATTGTGTTGTTGTTGTTGTTGTTGTTGATTATTGTCATCAGATTTATTATTTTTTGCAATTTTATGTTCTTCAATTATTTTCAATTGTATACGTCTTGTTAATAAATCATCTAATTTTGATTTTTTTGCAATTTTCGGATATAATAAACGATTTTTAGATTGTAATGCTTTTGATATATTGATTTCATCGAAATATTGTGGTGTTGGTATGATTTTTACATCTTTTAAATCATTACCACCACCACCACAATCATCATCATCATCATTTGTATCGATTTTATTCTTATCATCAATATCATTAACATTACAATCATTATCAATATTATTTTCTTTACATTTCTCTAATAAATATTTATACAATTGTGGTTCTAATGATAAAATTTTCAAATTATTCTTATAAAGTATTTGTACAATGTATTTTTGTGGTGTAGCAAATAAACCTAATTGATTTGAATTTATATGTTTTAATTGTCTAGCATTAGATAACCATAACCAACCCCATCTACCATGTATACGATATTCTTCACCTTTTTGTTTCCATAATTGATGTTTAAAATTCATTGTATATTTAATATAACCACTAATTAACATACGATTACGTTCTTCCTCTTCATCACGTTCTTTTTTCTCACGTTTTTCAATCTTTTTACGTTCTTCACGTTCAGCAGCCGTTATACGTATTAATTTTATATGACCTAATTGTTCATGCCATACATTAGCAAATACAACCGGTTTTATACATGCTTGTAATATAATTAATGCACGTGCAAAATCTTTTGATTGTTGACAATTATTAACAATATTTAACCAATGTTTACGTAATAATGGCCAATTAATATGCATAAATGGTTGTTGGATTGATTGTTCTAATTGTAAAAATGTTTGTCTTATTGTATTTAATAATATTGTACGATTACCACTTACACCACCTATCCATTTAAATTCGGATGCTGGTGTTAATGAAAATTTATGTGATAAATGTCTTTTTTTATCTCTCTCCTCATTACGTTGTGGTTTATTTAATGCAATTACACTTGTTGTAAATTGATTAGTATATGTTTTAAATGTATTCTCCATACCTAATTTAAATAAATATGTACCATTTGCTAGTTGACTTGATTTTAAACGTGTCATCCTAGATGCATCACCAACAATATTTCGATCTAAATCATCACGATTCAATATATTTGTTGTACGTTTACGTAATTCTTCTATATTTAATTTTTTTGGTGTTAATACACTTGCTGTTTTTGATTCTTTTTCATCATTTTTTGTTTTCTCATCTTTATCACCATTATGTTGTTCTTTTTTCTCTTCATTTTCAGCTGTTGTTGTTGTTGTTGTTGTTGTTGTGGTGGTTGTAGTGGATGACTCCTTTTTATCATCACTAATTGATTCTGTAGCAGTTGTTTCATTGTTTGATGGTTCTTCTTCATGCATCTTTGCTACCATATCTTCTGCATTTTGTCGTACTTTTTCTTTACGTTCTTCTTCTAATTTCTCTTCTAATTCTTTATTTGCTTTAATTATTGCAGCTAAAAATAACAATCAATATTATTATTAATCAGGTCTAGATTGTAATAATTAATGTCGTTTTTGTAAAATAGGTTTGGGAAGTTGTTTCGGGACAATCTGAAAACAGTTTACATGTACAGAAAGTGTAAAGTTTAATGTATACGTTTTGCTTGTAAACACTATTGTTTTGTTGTTCAAAGTTTCAATATTTGATTTCATTAGAATGATAAATGAAGAGCACTTAAGACACTGCATGCTCTATGAATTTCAGCTCGATGCTGTACAAAAAACGGGGTGCTATTGACGATAGAAACAGTCAGAGGTGGTAAAAACTTTTGAGAATAAAGAATCATTGAAAACTGCTCTAGCCATTCAAAATTTATCAAAACGCTGGGCAAAAGTTGTCGAAAATGATGGCCAGTACATTATACATTAATCTTTTAGTATTTCTTAAATAAATAGTTTCAAAAGTAAACGAAAAACAAAAAAAAACGACATTAATTATTACTAAATCTAGATAAATAAATATCTAATAAATAATTTTGTTAATTTTACCATTTTCAGCATCTAAATATGTCTTTTTATTGCCTTTTAATTGATTTGTCAACTTTTCAGTAAGATCCATTTGTCGTAGAAGCTCATCTTTAATTTCATTTAATTCACGATATAATGTTGCTTCCATATCATTAGCATCTAATACTTTCATTAATTCTTCAAATTGTGTACGTGTCGTATAATAATAGACTTCACCATTATCCCCTTCTCTACGTGTTTAAAAAAATAATAAATAATTAGAAATCAAATATTTTCAAAATAAGAATGAAAAATATTAGAAATTTCGAGAATTAGAAGTCTAACTTCTATTATACAGCCCTCCAACCGGTACTTGAACCCGGGGCTCTCAGTGTCCAACTCCACCACTAGAAGACCAACCACCAGGCTGTATTTTTATACATATACTATACAGGGTTGGTGGCTCAAGTGTCGCAGTGATTCGAGATCGAACATTTTGTAGAAAAGGGACAGAAATAAAAGTTTTAAGAACGTATACGGTGACACCTCAGTAGTACCTTGGGGCAGTCAAAAAGGCAGTACACGGTCTTAAAACTTTTATTTCTGTCCCTTTTCTACACATGCAGATCTCGAATCACTGCGACACTTGAGCCACCAACCTTGTATAGTACTAAATGTTCGGGGGCAAGCGATCTCGAACACAGCGTTAATAAAGTTGGTCAACACGCTCGGCTGGACATTGGATTCAAGTCCCGGTTGGAGGGTTTAATTTTTCGGGCTCTATAATAGAGGTTAGATATTTCTAATATTTTTTTCATTCATATACAGGATTGGGCAAAAGTCCCGGAACCGTTAAATATCTGGGACTTTTGGCCCAATCCTATATATTTCCCTATATGAAATACAACTTTGTATTTCATTTTAAAATATAATTTAAAGATAATCTTACACGAATATACGTCGACAAAGGAAATAATATTTCCTACCATGTCGATCATAACCAATATGTTCTTGTCTAGATAATTGTCCTTGTTTTTCAACATCTAATATACAATCAACAACCCCAGATACTTTATGTGATCTACATATATTACATTGCCAATCTTCTTCAGGTACATTAATTAATGGTGGATCAACACATTCTAAATGATAAACAGCCGGACATGTTTCACAACATAATAAATCACCCAATTTGTGACAGACACGACAATGGTCATCATAATGCATCGGCACTGTAAAAAGAAAAAGAAAAATTGATATACTTATGTACACACATCAGAAGTTATACTTCTTATTGGCGTTATTCAAAATTTAAATGCTAAAAATTCATACAACAACCTAGAACCATGAAAGTAGTTAAAGGTGATGTATTTATTTTTTTGTTTAGTCTAAAAAAATAGGCTTTATTTTTATGTAAAACTAGGGGATTTATATACAGGTTGAGACATTTCATCTAGGAACATAGTCCTGAGGATGGATAATTTTACAAAGATTCTACCAGCCATCTCTTGTCAACTCAGTCGTAAGTTATAAGATTGTTCCGGTTCTCCAATATATACCTAAAAGTGTTGTAGCAAACTAGGTACATAGTAGAAAGCATCGACAATACCCACTCTCATTTCTTTCATTAAAGTTGAGATAAAAATAGAAACTGCTCAACCAGAAGTGTAAGAACGTCGGGTTTTTGATTCCACCTATACCTAATTGGGTTTTAATATTTTAAACATTTGCTATCTTTCTCAGAAGCATTAGCAACATTAAGGTACTTAGGTACATTTCCAAGCAAGTGTATCAGACACAAATCGACACTAGAAACGGGTAATGAGTGGCGTCAACAACACTTCTGGCTGTGATGATTTGTCCAATGTACCTATTTTGCTGCTGCATACTGTATGCACGGTGTTTTCTCCTGGTTGACCTAATATTCAGTATCTCACTTTGAAGACTAACGTTGTAACATCCAAGGACTAAGTAATCGGTGGTAGTGATCTCGTAACTGTCCCGGAAATCCAATAAAATGCGCTAAAGTCCTTACAAAGTGACAATCACCGATTGCCACAATATTAATCCTCCAAATCTTGTTAAAATTCCTGCATAAATAAGCGGGATACCGAAAATTAGGTCTACCAAGGAAAAACATCCTGTAAGTATAGACAGCTGCCTATCTTCATACTATCGTAAGGAAAGATTTCACTATCAACGCGCTAAAAGAAGTATAACTTCAAAAAAACAAAACAAACAAATTCAATAATATGAAAATTATAAAGTTGGTGCTTGATTGTTTGACAATTTTTTTGTTTACCTTCACTTAATAAATCTTCCCTAACTGGATTTGTTGTTAGAAATTGATCCGTTAAAAATTGTAATACATGCATACGATCCTCTAATGTTGAAAATGGATATTCAGTTGTATTTAATATATTTAATACATTTTGATCAAATGATTTATCACTTTCAACATATGCCCGTAATATTTCCGGATATGTAATATAATCAATTAAATATAATGAAATATTAACACTATCTTTTTGATCTAATGGACCGAAATGTGTTTGTTGTGAATCTTCTTCACGTAATAATGCTTTCAATAATTGTATATGTATTTCAGCTAATAAATTACTATGATCTTCACATATAATTGCTGCACAAAAATCTTCAAAACGAAATGGTGATAAACGTACTAAATTCCTAAAATGTCTTAATACTTCATAAATACTAACAATCGACATAACATATTCTTTTGGTATTAATAAATCATCAGATGATTTTGGTAGATTTAATGGTGGTAAATCACGATTTTGTAACCATAATGGTTCTGGTGTTAATGATCTTGATTGATGGTTTTGTTGTTGTTGTTTACGTGGTGTACCACTCATAGTACTAAAACTACTTAATGAAAAATCACTATCACTACTTGGATCATTACATGATCCACCACCATCTGATTCACTTTCACTTAAACCTAATTCATCATCAATTTCACTTTTATTATCGCTAGATTCATCACCAAAATCTGAACCATAATGATATTCAGATTCATGGTATTCTGATACATTGTAATTACTACGTTTTTGATAAACTGAACCAGCATAACCAGAACGTCTACCAGCTCTATGTCCACTATCTTTACCACGAATACGATTACTACTACGTCTAGTATTTGTTGTTGTTGTTGTTGGTGTTGTTTGTGTATCATTTTCTTGTGGTGATGATGGTCTAGAAACATTTGGTGTACTCGATTGTGAATCTGAACCTTTATTATAATTCAACAAATATTTCGGCTTTTTCAACAGATGATATTGGAATTTTTTCGTTCTTTCAGCTACTTGAACTTTGGGAGGACGGCCCCGTTTCTTTAAACCTCTCCCAGACATTGCGCGTTCACCACCTCTCATTCAATTATTACACACATATATATATAACACGTGGTTGACGTTCTTTTTTTTTTGTTTTTCAAAAATATCAAAACAAACTTTTGTATACAAACGCGCTAATGTCAAACTTGCACGTCTAAAAAGCGTACGATGATGTCTCTCTTCTATACATCGCCATATTCAATTCGGCTACGTCACGTGACAAAATGACGGAAAACACATTTTACGCGCCCATTTTTCATATAATTACACCATACAAATCAATAATATCCGCACTAGAAACCGTCAAAATTCATCTGTCCATTACAATAATTGGAATATTGTTGAGAAAAATCCACGGAGCGGAAATGACGCTTTCTATATTTACAAAAAAAAAAAAAACAACACAACAAACGTAAAGAAGCAAAAAGTCCACCACTTAACAAATGAAGGTTGCAACGTTCCTATTGGTCAATTCTATAGCCGCCATGACAACTTGCAAATAAACCATCAAATATATAGTACAATACACGAGAATTATATAAAATTGATCACAAATCTCACTATTATTAATTTCATTAAAATTTTTATTAATTTTCTTGAAAATATTCAACACTAATCAGACATGAACAAAATAATTGATTTCTCTAGTACAACAGACATGGCATCTCGATCCCAACGCTGCGTCTTTAACTTGCCACAAACACATCCAGATGGAGCTGTGTAATTTCCAAATAAATTTCCACCAAAGTATATATACCCGGAAAAAAATCAAATAGAATTATTTGGATTTGTGATAAAAAATTCTTAAAAAAGTATTTGTAAATAAATTACGAAAATTTTCAAAAAAAATGCACAATTTTCCGAAAAAATACATCACTTCCTTTATACCGGAAAGACAAGGATAACGAATCGCGCAATATGGCGACGCAGCGACATTGAGACATAGTCGACTCGTCACCGATACTTGTAATCATAAAAATTCGACCAATATTTACCACAATTTACCATATAATTTCCATATTTCTCAATCTACAGATAGTGTTATTATTTTACGATTTATATTAAGTTGATTTTCGTCTAACAATAACGAAGAAAATTAATCGTTTATTGTACGAATGGTGGTTACGTGTATGGTTTGACATTTGATGGACTTGACAGGAAAAATCGTTGGATATTCGAGGTTAATTTTGAAATTAATCAAATTTCTTGCTACGAAAAACTATTAGAGAAAAGTTGAAAAATTATCGATTTTCATCATGAATGGCCCAATCGGCATGTATAAATTACAACCAATCATCGATCATTGTGTATCAATTCAATTACCCGATTGTATGTACAAATTGAAGAGCATCCATCATCATACGGTGATAAGTTCAAGAAATTATCAAAACGTGAACAAGTCAACAACAATTCAAGCACCTACTTGTGTGAAAAACTCAAATCTAATCGACCAGGTTAACAGATTTTTACAGGTTTAAACTTATTATTTAATTAATTTGTTTGTTTTAAATGTAATTTACTTACGGTAATTGATGTAAATTTAGGTCCTTCCATAATGGTGACACTCTTATAACTTGTTAGTTATCAATTTTTGTACATGTGTGTTGAATACACAATAACTGTCAAATAATGATGGTAGAAAACTACTACTAATGATTGTCCATTGACCAAAAATTAACCTGAAATATTGATTTTTTTCAATTTTTCATTTACAGAATAATCAAAATCTACCAGATATGGCCGCTTTAGAAGTAAAACAACAACAAATCTTGATACAGTTGGCAGAATTAAAAAAACAAATGAATAATATTAGAGAACAATTGAAAGGTGGTGGTGGTGATTGTCATCATATTACAACAGTGAAAAGAACAAATTTAGACCAAAAAACAGTGGAAAATAATGTAAAAATGCGTAATTTATTGAAATTCTACGATAGCGCACTTATTTCACTACAAAAATACTAATTTTAATTCAAATTTTTGATAAATTTTCTCAGTAGGCTATGAAAAACAATTGAATATCGTTTTTTTTTTAATTGTTGTTGTAGTGATCTAATTGTAGCTCCCTGTTCCAAAATTAATATTTTATTCAATAATTGTAATTTTTACCACTTTTTCAGTTTAAAAATTTACCAGAAATTGTTATAAATGCAAATCCAACAAATCCACCATATTCATTGGAATTAATTCAAAAATTATGGCAAAATCATGTACATCTCTCTATAAAATCCCATCTACATTCAACTGTAACAAGTTTAAATGAAAATGTAATGAATTTTGTTAGAAATTTGGAGAATTTCACACCCCGAAGCCAACAATTACCTAAAATCCATATAAGACTCATTTGGAAGAATGGTAATCTATATTGTTTTAGCTGTAATACGTTAAGCGCCGTGTGCCCACCGGTGGTCATTTTTTTTATATTATGAGAGCAATTGCTCACTTGTTGGAAACGTATTCTGTTGTTATGCTGAAACCATGCAGTTGGTCCTAAGATGGAATGAACTTGTATACTTACAGATGGTCACATTGACTCAGTGTAAAAGCCTGCTAAAGTTAGGCATTCACAATCCAATTTGTACGACTACATTTGCTTTAATTCTTCATTGTCAGCCTACCATTGGAGAGTGACTGGGGTGTCGAACTACATCTAGGATAGTGTAGGATTGCCAAACCATCCTACAGCGTTGGTTTGTTAGTGGAGAAATCGTCCCCTACAAGTCCTACAAATGGTAAAAGCTCCGGTTTTTATTCGAAAGGTTTTCGCGTAATCACTTTTTAACACCGTGGGAAAATGGTCGCGTGATTGGTCGTATGCATTCAACTTAATCCTACAGATTGGACTGTGCATGCCTAGCTTTATGACCACCGATGGAGCACGTGGTGTTCAAAGTGTTGATATTGTTTTAATTGTAATTTTTTATTACAGTTGGGTCACATGTGGAGTTAATTATTTCTCATACACCGATTTTAGGTGAAGTTAATTTATTACGATTTTTATCACGATCGAATTCATTAAATAATTACGAAAATTTATCAAATTTGTATGAAATTGATAATTTACTTGATATAAGTTATCAATTAATACAATCAAAAACGAAATCTGAACGTATGAATCTATTACAAATTATTAATAAATCATTAGGTAAATCTTTATGGTTAGGTGGTTGTAATCAGATTAGTATTGCTGATATTGCTGCATATTCAGCAATTAAACAAACACTTAATAATAATGATATTAATGTGAATTTAAATAAATGGATGGAGCGTTGCATTAAATGTTGAATTTTAAATGGTAACTAATAAAATTATTGGAAATTTGGTATAAAGGAGAGATTTTTCTTTATGATCCAATCTTCCATAGATCCTTTCCATGTAATTCATGTCTGCGAGTGAGAAGATCTTAGAGAAACCGCCGAAAGTTCTGAGTTATATAGATACGATTGGAGGTCAAAGAAAGAGTAAAACTTTGAATGTATAACTGTTGGCTGGTATTCTGTATTTTTTCAAAAGTTATAAGCTACCTACTTCTGTGTACATTTTTATAGATAAATGTTAAACAATTAATACGATAAAAGTTTGACTTCTTTTGCGCAAAACTGAACACCAAGAAGATAGACATTTTGAGAAAAGAAAAAGGTGGATTTTTACACCGGGACACTGGCTTTAATTGTTTAAAAACGGAGAAACGGATATTCGCTTTGGAATTTGAGTAGGACTGATTGAAACACTTGGATACCTTGTGGAAGCGTGAGTGGTCGCACAAATCTGACTTCAGTCTTGTCTGGGCTGTGTATATCTAGTTTTACCGTTGCTTAGCGTTCGTTCTAAAAGAAAAAGTTCCAGTCATTATATAAATTCCAAAACGAAAATCCATTTCTCAATTTTGCAGATTTTATACGTCGCAACAGGCTCCGCATTTCCATCTGTCTGATGATGTAAGCCCAAATTCGGGTATGATTCAGAGTTTGTTATCACTGATATCCGATCAAGCTCTTCAATAAGTGAAACAATTGCTATAACTGTTGAAACAGAAATAAAAACTCTACCTCTTGAATGTAATCAATCATACACCTGTTTTATGTTTACGTGTTTAGGTACAACGCCAATGGCGTAGCTAAAAAAATATCGGGCCCTTGCGCAAGCACACTACTAAGGCCCCCTTTAATTGTTGTTCAAGTAAATCAACAACAAAAGAAAAAACGGAAAAAATGTTACCCAAACGGGGAACTTTTTGTAGTGTATTTTATAGTTTTTATTCGGGTGTTTAGAAAATGGGCCCTTTAGTCATAATTATTTATTATCAGCAATCACTTTTCTAAAGCTGAACACAAAAATTCCGCCTCTATCAATCGTGATTAGCCTAACAAATGATATTAAAGCGAGTTAGTAGAATTATTAGTTTGTTTCGGCTTATTATCCGTGCAGTGTCCAGGATCCTTCGCACTTGAGGACCCTTTCGCATTGCTAACCCTTTTTTACAGTAGCTATGTCCCTGTATAACAATGCAAAATGGTTCGCTAATTTATAAAATTAAATCATTTACGGAATTCGGCCGTAAGTCGGTATAAAGAAATAACATTATCTTTCATTTAACAGGTCAAAGGATAGGCTTCGAAAAATAGGTAAGTTTTATAACAAAAATAGTAAAACAGCCAACAAATAAGTGTATACAGTATGCGGCATCAAAATAGGTACATAGGGAACGTACCACCATCACCACCCACTCTCATAAGAGTCATAAGAGACAATCACTCATCCTTATTATCGATCTTTATTTGATACAGTTGCCTGGTACTGTTCCACAGTGCTTTACGAAAAATTTGGTAATTTAACTGATACTCCTGACAAAGATAGCAAATGTTTATTATATGTTAGAAACTATTGCTCAGATAGGTAAAATTTGTATTTGTATAAGTAGGGATGGGTGGCGTTAACAACCGATATTCTTACATTTCTGCCTGACCAGTTCTTCTGGATCTCATTGCAGCGAACATAGAAGATGTGAGAGTGGGTAATGCCGGTGCTCTTTCCTATGTAGGTGCTTATTTTGCTGCCGCATACTGTATAGTATCATGTCTATGAAATAATCCAATAATGAAACAACGTATTTTACACAAAAATCTCTTTATTTATAACAAACTTTTAAGCAACATAAATGTAACAAGCTTTATTATCTTTATCACGTTCCATATAATCGCGTTCAATTAACAATTCAATCCGTTTCTTGATATCACTCTGTTTAATTGGTATATCTAAAATGCGATATAATTCATTAATTAATAAATTATGTTGTATTGTTTTATGATTCTTCATAATTCGTACAATAGCAGCATCAATTTGATATTGTCGATCAATTAATACTTTATGTTCAATTTCCAATTTCTGTTCAACTGTATGATTTAATTGCAACAAATTCATTTTAATACGAAACAATTTATTCGTATAATTCAAATTAATTTTAAATATTTCATCTGATGATGATTGTTTGATTAAGATTTTATTATGATTTAATGATAATAATGTACGTTTCAATTCATTCATATCTAATCCAGTCATATCATGAATCTCATTCAAATTTAAACAATCATTATTATTGAATAATAATAAGATAATCGTTTGATATAAAGATGTTTGTAATTCTTTTATATTATTATTGTTTAAATTTGCACGTATTAAACAATATGTTAATGTTGATTGCCATAATAATGTACGACCATTATGATAATTTTTATAAAATTGTTCGAATAATTGTTGATAATTCATTAATTCTATTGGTAAATTGATTTGATAATTTGGATAATTCGGCCAATAACTATTTGTTAATATATTAATGAAAAAATCGTTTTTTTTTATTTGTTTTTGTTTAAATGTTATATTAATTGTTTTACTATTATTTATATCTTGTAACATATTTTCAATGTTTATTGTAAAATTATCACCACATTCTAATTTCAATTTTGTTATTAAATTATTTTCAGCATCAATACTTGTTGATTTATTAAACAATAAACGTTTTGCTAAATAACGTTTATAAAACTCTTCAAATATATCTTTATATTGTAAATATTTAAATAATTGTATAATTTTATTGATAATCAAATCGAAATCTTGATCATTTATATTTTTCGAACACAACTTATTATCGAGATATTTCGCTAATAAATGTGCAATTTTATTATTATTGGTTGATGTTATTATCGTTTTAAACATTAAACGTATTGAATCATAAAATTCTATATTGTTATTGAATGATTTGTTGATGATCATTTCTAATTGTTGTTTGTAATTCAATAAATTCTCAATCAATAATCGTTCATCATCGGATTCAATCAAATTTTGTCCATTTTTTATAATCAAACTATTAAAATGACTGATTAGATATTTGACGCTTTTCGAATTCCTTTGGAATAATTTGTAAATCAATGCTAATTCCTCAAACATATTCTTATCGATCAATTCGTGAAAACCTTTATCAAGTATTGTCGTTAAATAATTTTCGATGAATTCATAATAAATTATATCGAGTAATGGTTTTTCTGTTGTATTATTTAAATAATTTTGGATACGATTCTGTTCTTCGACAATCCGTTGATTTGTATGCCGTAAATATTGCGATAAATCCAATAATTCGATCATTGTTGTTGCTTCATTCTCATAGAATTTTTGTGTATTTTCCAGGAAATTGTTTTGGAAAATCCTATCATACACTTGTAATGTATTGAAGATTTCGATAATTGATTTTATTAAAATCTGTTTGTTCATTATATTATTGTTTTTATTATCGATTCTCTCTTCATGTATCAATTTTAGTAGATTTTCAATAATTTTCGGTTTAATTTTCGGATTTGTTACAATTATTTTGTTGAATAATTGCAAACTTTGATTTTGTAATGTATTATAGGTGACACGTTTTAATAAGCGACTTATCGGTAGAAAGATATTCTTTATTGTTTTTATATTGCGACAAAATTCTTTCCATAATTTATCCAAAATTATCAAAATATTCTTTTCATTTCCAATATGTTCGTAATCGAAATTCTCCAATTTCTGTTGCAAATATTGCTGAATTATCAAATGTAGATCACTATATAATGGTTCATAATTCAATATACATAGGTTTTCAACAATTCTATACAATTCTTCTAGAGATTTTGTTAATTTTCTTGAATTTAAAATCGATATTATTTCATTTTGTAAAATTGATTTTTCTTGTTCTTGATTTGTATCGATTATTTGTTGAAAATTACGCAATATTAACATGTTTACTGTTATATTGATGTCTTCTATTTTTGACAAATTCGAGAAATTTTTGTTATTGTTTAAACAATCAAATAATTTTTGTGGTTGCCGTAGTGATTTGATTGGAATATGCAGTAGTTTAGTTTATATTTAAATTACGCGCGCTTATTATAGGGAATTTCTATCAAAAAGTCCTTGATTTCCGGTGAAATTACAAAATTTCACCATATTCCTTTTTATTGTAATTTTCTACCTTTAAAAATTCTAAATATTAATGTTATTAATTAAATAATTTCTATAATTACTGTGATAATTCGATTGGGTCGTACTCTATTTTGGTTAATATTCAAATTACGCGCGCTTATTATAGGGAATTTTACAAGTCATACTGGCGATATTGTCGCATTTCTGTTAAAAAGTCCCTAATTTCCGGTGAAATTACAAAATTTCACCATATTACTTTTTATTGTAATTTTCTGTTTCGAAAAATGCTAAAAACTGATGTTATTGTTTAAACAATTAAATAACTTGCATTATTCGGTATTTGCATTGGTATTTTTTTTTTTTAAAATCGATCAAAAACCAAAGTATACACTAAAACATATAAGTTATGAATATTTAAAAGTATTTTATTGACGTAATAATTATAATAATCACATTATAATTGTACCGAAATTCAAACGGTTTAAAATTCCGCCTTTTTTCCAGCCATTTTGTGTGACGTCACTATTCTGTGTCCTGTTCGTCCGGTTAGTATTTTCTAACTTGAGCAGTATAAAAGCAGGGTTGCCAGATTAACGATTTATCACCGATTGGACGATGAACTTTAGACGATTCTCAATAGAGAATTCGAAAATTAGGTACCTTGATTTTCGGTGCGAACTCCTTTTTGTTTCTCATAAAAATTGGCAATGTTGCATAGTAAGGCTTGAAGTTAGTAGATCTAACCTGATGCAGTCTCGTGACGTCAGAATTCTGTCGGTTACATTCAGTATGTGGTCGGGAATGATCGGTTCTTTAGGTTTTTAAACAATTATAACTCTGTTAAATTTCAATATTTTTAAAAACAAAAAAATACGTGTCTAAAATTTTGATTTCCTTAATCCATTAATGTATTTTGTCAAAAATGTGAAAATACCGTGATAATTCGATTGGGACGTACTGTATTTTGGTTTATATTCAAATTACGCGCTTTAATTTGGGGAATTTTACAATTTATGTTGGCGATGCTGTCGCCATTCTGTCAATAATACGAACCAAAACGAAGGCGTCGATTTATTTGCAGAGGTGTTGTAGCTGGTGAGGAATTTTTATAATTTTGTGTAAGAAATCATTAAATATCATCAAAGTTTCATCATATTTATATTGAGAAAATTCGAAATAATGGCAAAACGTCCAAATAAGTACGTATTGATTGTGTAATAATAAAATGAAAATTTACCATTGTAACCTTATTCTTCTTAAATATAGAAATTTAAATAACAAGAATAATCTGAATAAGAATAAGAAACGTGTTATGAAAGCTGGTAATAAGCAAAGTAATGGTATTCAGAAGAAACGTCCACCTGTTAAAACAAATAAAATCGTTGCAGTACAGGATGCTCGTAATAAATTGATACAAAAGAAACGTAACCAAGTTGTTGATGCAAGAGATGTATTGGCACAAATAGCAAAAAAACACGATGCTAGAGATAAATTAAATAAAATCCGTGAACGTCGTAATGGTAATAAAACAACAATTTCATTAAACAAAAATAATAAAAGTAATGTAAAAGTTATTGGTAATAATATTTTACAAAAAACCGATCGTAATGGTAAAATATCATTAGTAACAAATAAAACAAAACCAACAACTACAACAACAACAACAATGAATGTGGAAATACAAAAACAATTAGGTTTAATGCGTTCAGGACCGAAAAAAGTTATAATAAAACAACGTACACCGTTAGTACGACAACCACGACAACCACTACCACCACCACCACCATCACAAACAATACGACAAGCTGTTTTGAATGAAATTGATTATGCTAGGAATTACGATTCAAATCTTTATAAATGGGCACCAAAACCCGGTAGTCATATAACTGCTTCACAATTAATATCATCATTAGATAAGAATCGTATGACAACATTAAAAAATGAAAATTACCATCAAGATTGGCAGAATTCACCGTTAATGAACAAATCACGTTTAGCACCCCAACAATATCTAGATATAGAAGATATGATGGAAGATGAAGAAATGCCAATGGTATCACCAATAAAACAAACAATCTCCTTGCAAGGTTCTTCGCGTAATTCAAATATCCATATGCGTTTAGATAATAATCGTATTGAACCAGAAACACATGGTATATTAGGTCAAACAATAAAAACAAAAGTTGTTGTACCAGCTGGACATCGTATTGTTGTATCAAATTTACAATCAACGGTAACACAAGATGATGTTAAAGAATTATTTGAAGATATTGGACAATTATTGGCGGCACGTTTAGTACGTTCTGGTGTTGCTGAAGTTATTTATAAAAATTTAAAAGATGCCCAAAAAGCCGTTGATACATATCATAATCGACAATTAGATGGGCAACCAATGAAATGTTTATTAGTTAATAAACGACCATTAAATAATCCAACAGCACCACCAATAACAAAAATGGAAACTCATTGGTAAATTATCTGTGTAATTGTCATTTATTTTTTTGTAATTTTATTTGATGTTTCTTATTTGTTTTTTTGTTTTTGTTTTAGTGTTATGAATAATCAATCAACTGTATCAAATAAATTGGTACCAGATGTGTCTACAATTCATAAAGTTTTGTTTCAACGAAAATAATGAGTTTGTGTGTGCTCGCGTGTGTGTGTGTGTGCGTGTACGTTTATATTTGTTGTATTAGATCTAAATTACAGTTTATTACTACTACATAGACATTTCTATTAGTTGTATTATTGAAACAAACATTATGTTCATTTTCTTTAAATAAATATTTGACTTTGATTTAATTAATTTGATATTCGACATTATTACAGAGTATTAAGTAAATAAGTTATAAGTTTTACGCGTGGAAGAGAAACATCCAATGATTTTTCACCTTATTCTACATTATTATAGTTTTGAAGTAGATCTGGCGGACAGATTCTATCAAGTCTTCTTGTTGTGGCATTATTGTTGAATAGCTGTTCTACTAGCTCGTTTGATGCGTTCGTTGTGTGACGTCGTGGCCCGGTGGATTTCATCCCTGAGGGATCATTTTAAATCATTGTACAGTGTCTGATTCTGATTACTTATGTACCACGGTGCATTCACTATCGATCTTAACATTTTAGACTGAAATCTTTGGTTTTGTGCACAGCCCCATAGATGAAATCCATAAGCCGAAATTGGTTTGAGCATATAGTTTTGCATAGCAAGATCTTGTTGGTCAGCGAGAGTTTAAATAGACGACCTAGGAGCCAATACATTTTCTTTTGGTTTCAATGTGTTTCTTCCAAATAAGACGTTGGCCTAGATGCAGGCCAAGGTATTTTGCTTCTGTTACTACAGGTATACGTGTGTGTGTTATCGATTCTTACAGGTGGGCGAATTTTGTGGCGCGTGGTAAACGTTATTTGCATTGCTTTTTTTTTGATAGAGGCTGATAAAGGAATTTTTGTGTTATAAACCAAAGGGCCCATAATCTAAAGACCCGAATACAAACTATAAAAGTTAGGAGTATGACATTATATTATTCGTCTACCACAAAATACAGTCCGGTTCCCCGTTTGTGCAACATTTTTTAAATTTTTTTAAATGTTTGTTGACTTACCTAACACATCCTACAAAAATCATTTTTTTTTAAATTTTTATCAAACGGTAGGGGACTCGGACTGTGCTTGCGTAAGCTCACTGCTGTTTTGATAAATATTTGTCAACACTATGACGTTCAAAATACTTGCAGTAAGGGGCTGAACAAAGGACATTCGTATTGGGTAATGTTATGAACATTTCTTTATTCTGTTATCACAGAAAAACAGTTACTTATGACTATGAAAGAGAAGGAAGAATACATAATAGTGTACAAGTGGAGATATAACAATTATTTAATCAAATTAAACTATTTTGTAAAAGAGAAAGAAAAAATTTATTAAATTTCGGTAGTCAAATACAAAAAATGTACAAAAATACAATATAAAATCAACAACGAATAGTTCTATAAGGTTGACTTCTTATATTATTCTTAAAGCGAGTAGGACTTCTTCTTGTCTTCTTTAACTTGGTTTCGTTACCAAATATTCTTCGAATCTCGTCCGTGGAATTCTCTTCGATTTTTAAATGTTGAACAATTTTCATTCGATTTCTTCCAAAAGCTCCATTTGAATTTTGTCGAATAACTTTAACCAAAAGTCCAGGATTAAATTCAGCTTCTTCTCGTTTCTGTTTTTCTAATCGTAATTGATTTGTGATAGTTTCACGTAAAACAGGATCCGCATGACAAACATTCATGCATATTGGTGATGTTTGTATCGCTTTTAGTAGCGAAACAGGATCCAACACTCTTAGAATCATACACCACAATTCAATAGGAAGAACTACCATTTCTGGTAAAGTATTACGTTTGGTAATAAAAGGTAACACACGATACATTCCACTTGAAGAACACACACCACTTTATCTTGCAACAGCAGAGGATATAATGATCATCCCTTAGAAATTAAGGGTTTATATATCTTTCTGGGAAAGCAGTCAACCGTAAAATGCATGCTTCAATGATTTGAACTTCAGTTTTGCAAAATTTTCTGTTTAGATTTGTTCTTTATTATATGTTTTGGCAAATGTTTCTGTGTCCCGTTATCAGGTAAAGATTCAACAAGCACATCTGGTCTTTTAGTTTGTTATTCTACAACTTCAATAAATTTTCCTTGTGTTTTTTCGTTGACATAAGTAGCGATGGACCATCGTAAATCATACCTTTGCACCCTCGAAAAAGATAATTTTTGAGTATTTTGGGTTGCATAATTCTAATTTTTATATCTAATTTATATCAAAACTATGATATTTATCGAAAATCGGGCTCTGATCCTCAATAGCCAATAAAATTATCTTTTTATTGGTATCAAATTCATCCATCAATCTCCAATTAGTAAAACCAGAAAACGAAAAGTTCTGTAGACGGTTAAATAACTGTTAAATCACAATACAAAAGTAATTAAGAAAAAAACTGTCTGTACCTCCATAGATCAAGATTTAACATTTTTTTTTAAAGAAAGAGCCGGTCTCCAACTTCTCCCATAAAGATAAAACGACTTTTCGATTTCCCATATATACTTACTATAGGACGCGATTCTAGTATCCAAAAGCCTTAAGTACTTACAAACTATTACAATGTTAAATTTTTTTTCTACGTACCAAAAATCGTCAAAATCGAGAGTTTCCTTCTTGTAACTATTCATTCTTGAACTTATATTGCATTTTTCTTCTCTTCACAAGGCAGTTGTACTTTTTTAAATAATTTGCTCAATCTCCAATGTGACATTCAGTATTCCTCCATTATTCAGAAACAGTTGATAGTCTCTTGAAGTTTTCAATTAGTCGTGGAATAATTAGTTACATTACTAAGATGATTTACTTAAAGTAATCTGGAAAGATATGTAAAGGCAAGAAACAGAATTTATGTAGATCTCTTTCGAAAATTGTTAACTTTTCAAACTTGCAATTTCAAAGATGAGATTTTCTTAAAAAATTTCTGCCGTTGTATAGCTACATAAGATTCTATAAAGTCATATGATTTGTCTGTAAATGGAAATCTACAGAACATTCACAACATTTGTCAAAGTAGATAATAAAGGACAAATCTAAACCGAAAATTTTGCAAAACTAAGGGTCAAATCATTGAAGCATGCAATTTACGATTGACTGCTTTTCGAGAAAGATATATAAACCCTTGATTTCTAAGGGATGATCATTATGTCCTCTGCTGTTGCAAGATAAAGTGGTGTGTGTTCTTCAAGTGAAATGTATCGTGTGTTACCTTTTATTACTAAACGTAATACTTTACCAGATAAAGTAGTTCTTCCTATTGAATTGTGGTGTATGATTCTAAGAGTGTTGGATCCTGTTTCGCTACTAAAAGCGATACAAACATCACCATTATGGATGAATGTTTGTCATGCGGATCCTGTTTTACGTGAAACTATCACAAATCAATTACGATTAGAAAAACAGAAACGAGAAGAAGCTGAATTCAATCCTGGACTTTTGGTTAAAGTTATTCGACAAAATTCAAATGGAATTTTTGGAAGAAATCGAATGAAAATTGTTCAACATTTAAAAATCGAAGAAAATGCCACGGACGAGATTCGAAGAGTATTTGGGAACCAAACCAAGTTAAAGAAGACACGAGGAGGTCCTGCTCGCTTTAAGAATAATATAAGAAGTCAGCCTTATAGAACTATTCGTTGTTGATTTTAGATTGTATTTTTGTACATTTTTTTGTATTTCACTACCGAAATTTAATAAATTTTTCCTTTCTCTATGACAAAGTAGTTTTATTTTGATTAAATAATTTTCAAATCTCCACCGTGACATTATGTATTTGCCCTTCTCTTCCATACACACATGGATAATTGTTTTTGAACAAAGTATTAGATTATTTTGATAACAGGATAAAGAAATGTTAATACTATTCCCTTTTTAATGTACTTTCTTCGACCACTTATTGCAAGCATTTGGATTAATTCATTTTTAGACGTCGTAGTGTTAACCTTTATTTATCAAATTGATAGTGAATAGAGTTTAAAGTGTATTAGTGATCTTGTATAGATTGTATAATTTAGATGAACCTTAGAAATTCTAGTTTTAAAGAATCCTACTTTTCGGCGAATCTCTAATTATAAAATTCCGATTGTTAGGCAGGAATCTATTGTAGTGTTCACTGTAAGCCTAAATCTAGATATGAATCTCCATTTTTAACTAACTAACTAACAGTGAATATTTTTGAGAAGGTCTGCATTAATTATAACACAAAAAATAAACGCCATTAATTTTTTTTAATGAATTATTTTTAAGAATCACAGATTTTATTTTACAAATAGTTTTTTCTTATGTCACAAATAAATACAATTATAACATAGGCAGTGTAAAATACTATCAGTACATTATGCTAGAACGTTTTGTTTTTAAAATACTAATAAAGTCTTGATAAAGAGGGAGAAATGCCACTATTTTTTCGTTAAATTTTTCTTTCAATTGTTGTCAATATATGAAAGTATAAAAGATGTAGTTTATTACTATTGTTAGATCTATTATATCTATTACTACTATTAAATACAGGGGGAGAATTGCATTTGAATGAAATCAAATTTCCTATTACTTCCCAACATCAATTTAAAGCATTCTTTTCTCGAAAAAAAAAACAAACAAACAAAAAGAAACAATATTAAAAGCCCAACTGCAAATCATAGAAAAGTTCACTACAGTAAACTCTGACCCAAAATTTGAGCTTTCATTGCTTTCAGTTAGAAATATTTAAGAATTTTTTGTTACTAAAAAATAGATCCACAATAGAAACGTTAATGTTAAATGTTAACAAATCTAGATTGCGTTTACGTTAATGCTAATGTTTCTATTGTGGAGAAATATTTAAAAAAAAAAATTATAAGATCGAAAAGTTAGAAAAATAGAGTCCCTACAAAATAATTGCAATATATACAAAAACTTAATAACTAATTCTTGAAGTCTCTTAACAATTCTATTAAGGAAATTTGTATTTACATTGTTTTTATTTACTTTTAATATCTCTTTTTAAGATAAAAATTTAATCCCTAATTCAAGTCTTTGAAGATTTAAATTGATTTATTATCATCATTGATTTAAAACAAGAAAATTTGATAATGTAGCACCATTACTGGTTGTTTATTTTTTTGGTCAAAATTTATTTAAAATTATTATCAAATTTTCTTATATTTTTATACAAATGATGAGAAACCCGGTAGTGGTGCCCGAGATCTTGCCATATTATTCATAATAATTTGTCCACCATTTAAACTAACAACAGCACTGCCTTCCGGTTCTGAATCAGTATAACTGGAATAATTACGTACAGGTTTTTGTCGTTTCCACGATTGACGTAATGTATCATTAACATTAGCGTAATGATTAACAAAGGAATGTGGATCAGAACGGACGCTTTCATTCTCACTCTCAGAACCCTAAAAATTATTTTTTGTTAATTTTTTCATAGATTAATTCATCAAAAAATTGAAAATATTCACCTGTGAGTCAGATGAACTCATTTCTGATGGTTTTTCTGTAACACTACTATCATCAGGATTTTCATCGTAACCTTTCAGACTTTCTTCATCTGAATTATATGGTACTGATGCCGGTGATGGTCGTGGTGGTGATTTACTCAACATTGGTGGTGGTTGTTGATGGGTTGGTTTACGTGATGATAATGTACTACGTTTTGATAGTGTACCTATTGAATTTATATTACCATTACCATTACGTAAACGATGGTAATCCATTGCTAATTCTATAGGATCACCCATTGACATTGCGATCGATTCTTCTAAAGTTTTCTGTGCTTCTTCTAAAATTTAATTTTTTTTTTTTGTTAAATTACATCAAAGATCATAGTAATAACTTACGTTTATATTTATGACTCTTGCTCTTAACACATAAAATCGCTATAATCGTTATGATAATAATAACAGAAATTGCTGCAAGTGCTACCATAAACCATGTTTGTCTATAAAATGGTTTATGTTGTAAATAACCATATTCTAAAAATAATTTCGATGGTGTTAAAACTGATTCATCAGAATATGCCGGATAACTAATTCCATATTTATTATATGGTATCACTCGGAAATGGTAATTTGTTGATGGTAGTAAAGTTTGATAAGATATAGAATATTCTTGTAATGGTCCATTCGTTGATTTGGCAACTGTTTGCCATCTTGTATCATCTAAAATTAAATTGTTTTATTATAACACGGTTTTGATTACGATTTACTAGAAGATCTACCTTTACGTATTGATTCGATATAATAACCGACAATTGGTCCCTTTCCAGTTGGACCATTCAACCAATGCAATTCAACATTTGTCAATGTTTTTACTAATGTTAGCTCTTTTGGTGTACCAGGTGAACCTTCTTGTGGTCCTGTTGTGACGTTATTCGATATATGTGGACCATAATCGATTGTTTGTGCTCGTACAGTGAATGTATAAGTGATTTCTTCTTCTAATGATTGTACATGTAATGACGTTTCTGATACTTTTTGTTTTACTTGTTTACTAAAACCTGTTTTTTTTTTGCGTTAACAATAATGAAATATAAAACCAAATTATAACAAACTTACGATCATTTTCTTCAGTTGTTTCATAAGTTACAATATAACCAATGATATCACCATTACGTTGTTTCGGTGGATCCCATTTAACAATTAAACTATTCATTGTTATATCCAGAAATCTTAAATTCATTGGGGGTCCTGGTAAACCTTGTAATGTTCTTACAATAATTGGTTTTGATCTTGGACCATCACCAGCTGGATTAAATGCTAAAATTTGTATACGATATTCTGTATATTTATCTAGAAATACAAGACTGTGTTGTGTCATTGATGCAGCAATCACTTCAATTTCTTCTTCATATTTTCTACCATTTTCTAACTCTTGTGGCGAATTCGTTACCAAATAAAAAATCTACAAATTTTCATTCATTACAACAAAATTCCAAAATTATTGGAAAAAACAATTTACCTTATATCCAAGTAATTCACCATTTTGTTGTTGTTGTTTCGGTGGTTTCCATTTTAAACGAACCTCAGTAGATGACACAGCTTCTCCTTCTAAATCCTGTGGCTCACCAGTTGGTACAGCTTCTCCAACATAAACAGTAACTGGAAGACTTGCAGGACCTTCTCCTTGTGAATTAAACGGTATTACAATGATTTCATAGTTTTTATCTTGCATTAATTCGCTTAAAACCATTTTATTTGCCTAAAATTGGAAAAATTTAGTTTGTAACAGCATTGATATTATTTCGAAATTGAAAATTACATCAATGCCCATAATTTCTTCTTTGGGTGTTGCTTGTAATGCTGTCGGATAATCCGAGACTGGTTGGAATACAACCCGATAACCACCAGTTTTAACATCACCACTCCAATATTGTTCTTCAATTGGATTCCAATGGACTTCAACACTTGTCGTGGTGATTGGTACAACTTTTAAATTTGTAACGCTTTTACTTGGTGCTGCTGGATATGTACGTACTTCAATTGATTCAGGACTAAATGGACTAGGGCCGATATCGTTTGTTGCACGTATACGAAAACGATATGGTGTAAACGGCTTTAAACCAGATACTGTATAAGATGTTAATTGTGGATCAACACGTTCAGGTAATGATTGCCATGGACTATTGTTTTCCATTTTTTGTACCGTGTAATAACGTAATGGTGCAAAACCATCACGTCCCGGTGTCCAACTGAATGTTATATGAGTTGATTGGATTTGACTGCGACTTATTTGTGGCATTGATGGTGCTTGTGGTGTATCACGATTGTTTGTTGTATAAACTAGAGCATGAGCTGTTTTACCCCAACCCAAACGGGTTTGTGCTGTTATCGAAAACATATAATATTTCTCTGGTTCTAATTGTGTAAAACGGAATGTACGGTCAGATGGTGGGAATTCTTTCGAATATTTATTGTTAACATTTATATTATCGATATGATATGTTACTTTATATGCAAGGATTTCACCGTTTGGTTCTTCAGGAACATCCCAAATTACACGAGCTGATGTAAAGGATACATCAGGAAATGATACATTGGAAGGCGGGCCAGGAACTAGAGTAAAATGCAAATTAATAATGAGTAATTTTTTCTATAAAATTAATATTACCGTCTTCAAATGTTTGAACACTCACAGCTGGTTTACTTGGTTCTCCATCACCTAAACGTGTATAAGCTAAAACTTGTATACGATACACAACGAACTTTCTTAATTCAGTTAATGTTGTTGTAAACGTTGAATTACTATTGATTACTTTATATTGAACAGGTGCTTTATTTTCAGCTGTTGCATAATAAACTTTATAACCTTCAATTAAACCGTTTTGATGTTCTTTTGGTACATCACCCCATTTAACGACAATTGTTGTTGATGATGTTGCATTTGCTTCAACATTTAGCGGACCAAATGATGGTACCGATTCACGTGTTCTTTCTATAGCTTTCGGACCAGATTGTGAACAACCAACATCATTACATGCTTGTACTGATATCTCGTATAAAGCGTATTCTTCTAATCCAATAATAACGTGTGAATTTGCCGTATGATCTTCAATTAATGCACTATGAGCGATCTCAGTTCGGATTTCGATATAAGTTATGTTATAACCTCTAGGATTACCGAACCATTCAATTTGTTGTAACGGCTGAAATTATTGATAAATACAACGTATTCTAATATTAATCTAGAAATACTTACGATCCATCTGACCCTCAGTTCGGTGGCACTCATCGCCCTAACTGTAACATTTTTGGGCGGATGTGCTGGTGGTGCTTGAATCGTTTGGAATTCTTTTGTCGGTTCCGATGGTATTGATGGTCCAACAACATTATTAGCAATTAAACGTAATTTATAAACAGTAAATGGTACTAAACCAGTTACTGTAATTGTTGTAGCATCTGGATCATTAATTTCATATAAATTAAACCATGTTGAATTTCTTGCAGTTTGTGCTTCAACTGTCCATTTGGTTATTGATGAATTCCCATCAAAACCAGGTGTAAATTGTAAAACAACACTAAATGCTTCAATATTTGATAAGGCTAATTTTGTTGGTGGATGTGGTAATACTGGTTCAACACCAGATTGTATAATTGCAATTTTTGCTGGACCTGGACCAATTTTTGTCCATGCTGTTATCTCAAATTTGTAATGTGTTGTTGCTTGTAAATCATTCACCATTAAACTTAATGTATCCGATGATAAATTACGTATTTTCAATGTAGTTGGATCATCTTTAATTTGATACATCATTTGATAACCAGTCAATATACCATTTATACGTTTCGGTGGTTGCCATAAGACTTTAACAGCACGATCACTTATATCGTCGAATTGTAAATTCGTCACTTCATCAGGAACTATGTTTTATTACGACAGAAATGAGTTAAATTTTTTAAACTAAAATAAGAAGAATAATCTTACCATCTTCTTTGGTTTTAATAGGAACAAATTCACTAATTTCTCCATCACCTGGATCAGTAAAACATAAAACTGTCATATTGTAGTCTGTGAATTTTTCTAAACCATTCATAATGGCACTCTGTTCAATTTGTGGATTTAACAAATTCGGATGTACTGTCATCATTTTTGCTTCAATATTTCTATGATTCTTCTCATCATCATATTTCCATGCTTGTATTTTATAACCTTGATTAATACCATTAATTTTTTGTGGATCTGGTGGTATCCATTTAATTAATACAGCTGTTGAATTGATTGCTTTCACTTGTTGTATAATTGGTGGTGCTTCTGGTACACCTTCTTTCGTTTTAATTTTAGCACCTTCAGTAAATACACCAACACCTTTATTATTATAAGCAGCTATCTGTACAATATAATCTTTCCATGTTATCAAATCTTGTATTAAATAATTTCGTTGTGCTTCATTTGTTATATTTTGTATTGTCCATGGACTACGATTATAACCGTATAAACGATATCTAATTATATAACCGAGAATTTGACCATTACGATGTTCTTCTAATGGTGGTTGCCATTGTGTAATAATTTCAGATGAACTACGTGCTGAACCCACAAAACCAACCGGTGGTCCTGAAGGAGCTACAATTTTGTTCCAAATTAAAAAAAACAGTAAAAAAATCGACAAGTTACATAAAATAAAATAAAAAACAAACAACGAAAAGAGTTAGACGTCTGTAACTTTTAATGTGTGGAATTATAAGATAAACGAATTTAAAAACATGCATTCAGTTGAAAATAAGAGGGAATTACAAACAGAGACGAGACATTACAAATATCCCACCTTTAAAGAGAAATTCATTTGAGCTGCCTGCATCATAGAAAATTACATACAGACAACAATACTGTTCGTTTTTAATTAAAATAATTCACGACAGCCATTTTAAGTCGAATTGTTTTCATTTTAAATGATTTTGATTAACAAAGTATTATTAAAGACCAAAAT
>JAZBGY010000420.1:0-33995 GCA_037414755.1 Lydus trimaculatus | reverse complement strand
TTTTGTTATACTAACCTTCTTGTGGTAGCATAACTTGATTGCTTGGTTCAGATGGACTACCTTCACCAACACTATTAACAGCACTAACACGGAATTGGTAGATTGCTGCTGCTTTTAAATTTGTTAATAAAATCCAGTGTTGTTTTGCTGACACATTACTTAATTCAGTTACCCAATTTAATAGTGGATCTGGTATTGGTCCTGAAATTGGAGGTACTAAATGGGACAAAAAAATAAAAAAGAACACCGTTTGACAATCAACAGACTTGAACAACAAGATGCATTACAATGGGCACTAAAGAAACAAAGAGAGAAAAAGAGCCTGGACTTAACAGTAACATGCACGGTTTTATCAAAATTCTGTAAAACAAAACAACAACAATTGCAAACATGCTCATGCGTTACACCGTTTTTGTGTTATATTTCTGTAATTCAATGTTAGCTCAACTTTTACATGAGTTTTCTTCAATATTTCACAAATCGAGCCATTTTTTTTTCTTCTAAAAAACAAAGGTACTATGCTCCATAGTTTGTTAATAAAACATGCCTTAAGCCTGATGTATCAAGAAAATAAATTACTTAGCGTCTCACTGAAAGTACCTAGCATAAAATTCGCTTACACCCTAAGAAAACAACCCCAAAAGGACTTTTTCATTGTATTTGTAGGACCATCACCTATACTTTTCAGTGAAACGCTCTATATAAGTTCTCTCTATCCATCTACAATAGTAATAAATCTTATAAAATTAGTACAGTCCACAAGCACATAACAATATAACACAAAAACAACATGTACATCCAACTGTAAACCTCAATTTCTCCCTAGTTTTGTTTTCTCATGTAAACAACAATTAATACCAAAACTTACCAAGTTCAGGAACTTCTCGTTTTTGTATAATAAATTGTTTTATTGGACTATTGCCGTCAAAACCTGGTATCCAACTAACATTAACTGCACGTTGTGATGGTGTATCTAGACGTATTGCTTTTACATTTGTTGGTGCATATGGTAATTCGATTACACTTAATTTTGCTGATCTTGTCTCATTACCACCAGGTGAACGTATCGAACATGTATAATGGCCAACATCAGCTGCACGTACAGCACGTATTTCCAATGTACCATCATCCAGAACGTTAATTCTTTGACTAGTTTTTGGATCTATTAATCTTTAAAAACAGATAATTAATTAAATGAAATTGTTTATTTATTTAAAATATCATAAACATACTGTTTATTTTTGTACCAACTAAGATTGTATGGTACAGCCGGATCTGATGATATTTTACATTGTAAAGTTGCTGTATCACCAAGGAGAACTCTTGTATCGACCGGAGGTTGAATAATTTGTGTTCTTACTGTAAAAAGTACCGAAAACAAATCAATCTACAAGTCGGTTTTTATTTTATTTTGTTTTAAAAATTCCAACAATTCTATAACAGATTGGTTAATAAATAAATAAATCAACTGACCAAGAACGGTGAGATGTGCAGAACCGCGTATTTCTCCAGCATCATTAGCACGTATGCAGGTATATTGACCAGCATCTGATTCTTTAACAGCTGCTATTAATAAGTCACCAGTATCGAGGATTTGCACACGACCTGATGTTTCAACTTCGTGGTCGCCTGTAAGAATTATTAGTAAGCACACACAAACACGCAATCATGCTAAGCATCGTTATTATTATTATAATTCGATAATAATAACAAGACTACACGTGGAAAAAGAAAACTACAACAACAACAAAAAATTAGTTCTGACATTGAAAAGGGTAAAAAACTCAAGGTTGGGGTATTTATCGAAACGACAATCAATAGGCACTTTAAGGACTGATTTGAAAAAAATCAATTCAGCACTTTAAATAAGTTATTATATATCGCTTCGATGCGAAGTTAATTCGGGTTTCATATGAGGATAGTTACGTGTATTTCCCTATTGTAATGGTATTCAACTCAATGTTTAGTAGTAAAACAAACAAACTAATAATTGGTAAATGTTTGTAGATTACCGTTGAAGATCCAGGTAATGTTAGGTACAGGTGCTCCGACAGCTCTACAAGACAAGGTTGCATCTTTCCCATCTAGAACTGTAACATTTTCCGGTCCATACTCCATAACAGGAACCGAAGCTAAAAAGGTGGTATTAAATATTAAAAATCATAAAAAATGGAAGGACAAAAAAACAAAAACAAAATCATGCTTTCAAAATCAAGCCTTTTTACAAATTGGTTTTACGGTGCAGTAAAATATTCTCCAATCATAAAAAAAAGGTTTAAAACAAAAACGGGGGGGAATTAATTAAAAACGATTAAACTAACTACAAGTGCAATGGTGGTGTAAACATTCCAAATTCACGATAATTATCCTTACATGTTGATAAATAGACAAAATTTTTTCGATTATGTCGTTCACTGGTACCTCGTATTCGTACAAATCTAGATGATAAACTCCTTATATCCCTCTGTTCTGGATTTGTTTCAAATTATTGATTTTTATTGTTAAATCGTCAGTAATTATAGAAATTACTAAAATTTCAATACTTACTTTTAACTTTCAACCATGTTGATATTGAACTTTCACCAGCTTCATTCCTTGCAAAACATTGAAACATTGCATTATCACTGATTAGTAATGTTTTAATCAACAATGAATTATCTTCTTGTAAATTATAACGTTGGTCATTCCAGTCGATTTCTTTGGTATTTTTATACCAAGTTATATTGGGTTTTGGCCGTCCGATAACATCACATGGTAAACTTATCGATTTACCATATTCAGCTAATGTTTCTGTTTTAATATTGTTAACAAATTTCGGTTTTTCTAAGATGATAATATTGGCTGATGCACGTACAGTATCATATGGTTCTGATTTTAAACGTACATCACATTCATATAAACCACCATGTTCCGGTTGTGCTGATATTAAAATTAATGTACGATTCCATGCGTCCGAAAACGAATACAATCCATCAATACTATTTTCAATAATTATACCATCTTTATACCATACAGTTTCTAATTCATATAATGGTCGTGCATTTGCAATACAATTTAATGTTGTCTGTGCTGTACCTTGTACAATACGTACATCTTCTGGTGGTACAATTATCACCGGTTTTAAATCTTTATTATTATTGTTTTTGTTCGATTCAAAAACTGTCAGTCTTATCAATGGGCTATTTTCTTCACGACCATTCTGTGTATTAATAGCACGTGCACTATAAGCTTTCTGATCAGTTTTTTCAACTGATAGAATAACTAATTGATTTAATTTCGTATAAGCATACTTTAAACCATAACCGATAACTTTTGAATCTGAATACCAGGTAACTTCCGGTGGTGGTGTTGATTCAATTTCTGGGAAATCTAAAACTGCCGCTTGACCTTCTTCAACTGTTACACTACGTTCATTTTGATCTTTAAATGTATCCATATCTATAGACAAAAAAACAAAATTCAATTAATTTTTTGTTTTACGTTTTCTTTTTTCGTTTTTATCTTATAACTTACATGCAACAGTTATTCGCATTTCTTCACTTAAAATTGATCCAACTTTATTTGATGCTATACAACGATAACTACCATCATGTTCTAGACTAGCTGATAATATCCGATAATACGTATCGGTTGAGAAATCTGTAATTGGTAAGCCGTCCTTTAACCACTTAAATTGTGGTGGAGGATTACCTGCAAATCATAAAAGTAAATCAGTTACTTTTTAGAAATTAGAGTAGTGTTTCTTTCAAATTTTTAATTACTGAACAATTGATTTGTTTTAGAGACACTGAATTAGGCAATTTTTATGGATAAAATCGCCATAATTGTGGAAATCGAATTTAGTGTTGTTTTTTTTTAAAAAAAATCATGCAAATAGTTTCTTTTCGCACACTTGTAGGGCTATCCATATCCAAAATTTGCAATAAAATTACAAAAATAATGAACCACAATACAGAGATTACGCTGCATTTTTTCCCCAGTCGCATTCAATTTAAATTAACATCGTTGATAGTGAATGTACTTTGACAAAAACGATCTTTAGTTTGAATATTTGAGTTGTTATTGGAAAAAAACTTGTGAAAAATTGATTTACAATTCACTAGAGATTTTGAAGAACTCTACATATTGTTAAACACATTTGAATACAAAAATTTTAACTGATGGCAGATGCAGTGAACGATCATCACTAGATTTTCTGCTTACCTAAGGAATTTATAAATTTAATTAATGCTGACTTTAGAGATGGATACACACAACTTTGAAAACTACTACTACTACTACTACTACTATTACACGTTCAACAATCGTCAACGACAATGTCTAGTTGAGTGTTGATGAGTTTTTAGTAAAGACAATGACGACAACTTCTAAGATAAATTCTCATTCATTCTTAGTTAAAATTCCTAATTTACTATTGTATTCTCGTATGTTTTAAAAGAAATTAATTATAACAGCTTTACTGAATATTTAAATTAAATCAAATAAAACGCATTTTATATTTTAAGTTTCCAGGATAATGTTTAAATTGATATAAAAGGGAACATTTTGAAATATAATGAATCACATGAGATTAAAAGAGACTTGAAGCTTATTTTAATTTATTTTTAAATTATAGAGCAAATCTTATGAATAATAATTTTTAATAAATTTGAAATAAATATATGAAATGTGTGTATTTATACACCTCTATGTAGAATAGAGATACTCAACAAATGTTAAATTATGACACACTATAGCAAACTTTATATTGAATTTTAGATAATAATCTATTTATAAAGTTGATTATGCAACAAATTATAGAAATGGATAGATAAAGTAGCTGCATTTAGAAGAAATATTACAGTGAGATAAACGCAGTGTTGTAACAAGTACTTTCAGAGAGATCGGAAACGGACTGTTTAGGCGTGAAGACTTTGTGGTGTGGAGACAATAGGTGGGCACACGCACGAACGGACCTTTTAAAGGACCTGATCCGATGAATCAGATCCCACGATCCGCTGGATGCGATCCTTTACAGTACCCGCGGAACGGATCTCTCAGTGTGTGGCACAGAAATCCGTCTGTTTTTAAAGGATTTGGTCCGTGAGATCAGATTCATCGGATCATACCTACAGACCCGATCCTATGTCTGCTTCAACACACACGATCGGATCCAAGGGACAACTCCTAAAGTGGCTACATTGCAAGTCAGCCTAGTATCAGTGCCGTAGTGTCTTCGCACCCAAATCGATAGATACCTAAGGTATAGCAACAGATACAAAAAAAAATAGAAACATAAGTTTATCTAGAAGTCGTTTTATACTACATAATTTTGTACCCTGTAATAGAATCTTTAAGTATTAACTCAAAGAATGTTATAATATCAGTAGCGTCACATAATTTTAACGTCCTTACAATTAGGAATTTAAACCGTAACTGTAAAACCCCTTCTTGAAAACTAATTTCTTCAATTTTTCTAACACTAGTCTTAACCCTAATTAGAATAATGATTGTGACATAACCCCGATACCAATGGATTATCACAAAAAGACTTGCTTACAATAAAAAATACTAATTATCTAGGTGCATTACAACACTGAATGTACTGCACGTGCAATAAAATAAAAGTGGATCGAAATTTGGTGGATGCGCCGGGCGAGGCGTTAGTTCCCAAAATACATCCGATTACATTTTATAAAGTCATAATTAACGAAATTTGAGCTTTTATTCCACTGTTAGTAGAAAAACATGCTGTAGAATGATATTACAATACATTGCAAGAAAATTATTTTAGAAATTTGTTGGCAAATTAAGCTACAGTTACGTTTTGCTATTTAGATTAGTGGAATTAAGACTGTAATCATTTTACTTTCAAAATTAATGTCTGATTGATTGTGAGATGGAGAAGTATAAATATAAAATAGATAAACACTATATGAGATATGTTTACTTAACTTTAGAAGCGTTACAAAATTTATAAGAACACCTATCAAAATCTATAAATTAAATATTACAACTTCTTCCCGAATATATAAACAACCATAAATATTTTATGAACTTTCAAATAAAATGGACTACCGGAATTAACTTTGTGTTTCAAATAGAAGCCAGAAACAAAATATTTACAAAATATCTATCATCAAAAATATCTAGTTTTATATACATTAACAACAATAATAATATTTAATAATAGATGAATATGAAGACTAGTTATATGTTTTAACAATATTTTCGGGGGAACGTTATAATAGATGTGTTCGGTTAAATATATATTACACTGTTCTGCAAAAAAATAAAAATTTTCTTGCTCAAGCACCAAACTACATGGATCTTATAGATTTTGACCAGCTGATTTCAAATCTGTTGTTAAAATTGCTCTATCACGTCGAATTTCTGAGATATTATTATTTTAACATTTGAAAGTATAGAACTAGTTTTGTTTTGTAAATACTAATTTAATACTAAGTATGGTCCATTTACGTTTAAAATACACAGATAGTTGACACGGTCAGTGCTAGGTTGAGGTGGTGGGGGTTCCATAACAACACGTAAATAGCATATGAGTTGTAGAAATGGGGACGGTGACGCAGTTTTCCATCGATGTATTTCTTTCAGAAATCCACTCCAATAGAATTTAATTCAAACATTTAATATTCAAAAACGATTCAAATTAACTACTTTAACATAAAAAGGAAGTATTTGGTTGATCGTTTCCTCTAAATCAATACACCCGTTGTTCCGTAAACATTATCAACTTTCTTTAAATTTTAAGAATTAGTCAAGAATAAATTGGACATCTGTAACTCAAAAATGTGACGTGCTGGACAAAATCTGATTGCCGATCTGAACTCAACGGGCAAAATCGCTTTGAGCACATTATTCTGTAGCTCAATGAAATGAATTTGAACTGATACTTTACTCGTACCTATTACGTTCATTTAAAACGGGAAAACAGCGCACTTACTGCCTCCGAGAGTCTGAAAGTAGCTAACGGTCTGCTACTACCACACTCTAGCCGAAAGACGCTTAAATCCAAAGAATATACGCGTTTACACGTAAATAGTAACTATTGCCTTTAAATTTAAAGAAATTATCAAGAAAAATGAAATAGACGCGTGTATATCAAAAATGTGACGTGCTGCACCAAATACGATTACAGATTTAAATAAAGCGTGCAAAAATCTATAAAGTCCGCCGATCAATTGCATTAAGCAGATTGTGCTGTTGATCAGTGAATTGAATACATACTAATACCATACGCACGCTTTTTACGAACGAATAAAATGCGAAAACAGCGCAAACGCTGCCTCCGAGAGTGCGAAAAATAGTAGACGATATGCTATTAACGCACTCCAACCCAAAGACGCTTTGATCCAAAAGATGCACGTGGTCATTCGTAAATGGTAACCATTCTTTTTGAATTTAAAGAAATAATTAAGAAAAAAATGGAGATCTGTATCTTAAAAATGTGACGTGCTGGACCAAATCTGATTACAGATCTGAATTCAGCGTGCAAGAATCTATAAAGTCCACCCATCAATTGCTTTGAGCAGATTTAGCTGCAGACCAGTGTTATATCATAAAAATGGACTCAAAAAATAAAGTAAGATATAAGTAAAGGTACTACTCAAATACTATTTAATAGAGAATGAAAGAAATACATGTTGTTAATGTGATACTCTCATTTTTTATTGTTACAATTGTAACTGAACCATCATTAATGTTTGAAAATTGATCATTAATTCTATTATTCTTTTTCCGTTTTCAAAATAATTAATGGGACAATTTGTATCGATTTACACATACTGGAATAAATTGAATTTTCATTGTTAGTTTTTTTTTTGTTCCTTTTTTGAATATCCAAAACTAATTAACACAATTGATGATGTAATTACTAAAATTGATTGAGTATCTATTGATCATGACGTGTTATTATGAATAATATTCAATTATTTATTTATTCATTTACAACATACAATTAGTGATGATCCACACTACCAATATTAGGTTTTTTCCTACTTTCGAAGACATTTTTTTCTATTAGAGTTGTAAACTCATTACTACATAGTTTGTGTGTGGTATATACAAGGCTATACCGAATTCAGAACATCAAAAACTACAACAATAGAAGATAAAAACTCGAATGCCCGTAGAAATACAAATGCATATTGTTATCCTCATTAGTATTGCTTTGATATAGATATTTAACATTCTACACAGTATAGCAATATGAACTTGTATCCATGAGAAGACCAAACTTTAAGAGAAACAGTTAATTAAATGACAAATTCCATGGTCATGCTCAATAAGCAAAAAAAAAAATGGTTAGTTAGAATGTGTTCAAATATTGATTTAGGTCGGTAAACAGTTTAATAATAATAATAATAATAATAACAATCTAATAATAATTCTCTTTCACGAATAAATCTATACACTTTTTGCTATTTGAAAGATAGGTAACGATGTGCGAAGAATTTACGTCAATTTGAGACATCTGTAATATTTCAATTTTATCTAGAGGTCATTACACGTAAATCTTGCCGCTATTTAAACGGTCATTGAAATCGAATCTCATCAGTTAATTATATTTGACCGTTAGTAACACTTTTTATCAGTTCTGGTCTTCTTGTTATAAAACACTATAGTAGTTGTAGAAATACGTTTGAATTGAGAGAGTTTGGATTTCTGATCAGTTTCTTACTGTACATCTACAGTAAGTTTAATGTGTGATTGTTATTTGAAAGAAACCGGGGAAAAATACTTGTTAGTCTGGTTGGAACAAGCGTTTTAATATTCTTAGATGATTAACAAGCCAATTATACAACTTTTTCATAATGCCTAGTAATTATATAATCATTAACCACTACAGAATCTGTAATAGTACTAGAAGTAATAGTAATAATAAAACGATAACACTATGTTTGTAGTGTGTTTTCATTGTTTTAAAAGCTGTTGTTTGCATGTAAAAATGGAATTTTATTTGGATTATCAATACTCTAAATAGTTTAATACAAAATTTGATTAAATTTCACAATCAGTAGATAGATACGGTGTCATAATATCAATAAAAGCTCTCTATTGATAATTTATTTACCTTTGTTAACTAGTTTTCAATAGATTTCAATTAGATATTCGTCTATAACACAAACAGTTGGTGTAGTCAACTATGTATAGGTATATATAGGTAGGTATGCATAAATTAAGTGTAAACAATAAGCATCAAGATTGAATTGTTTATTTTTAAACTATACACTTGTCCTTAGGTGACTTCACAACTGTCATCATGGTGCGACTATTTTTTTCAATAGATTCTGGTCTGCAAAAAAGTAAAATTTTCTTGTTCAAACACCAAACTGTGTGGTTTCTATAGATATTGGTCAGCTGATTTCAAGTCTGTTGACGTTGACTTTCTGAGATATTGCCATTTTAACATTTGAAAGTGAAAAATTAGTTTAGTTTATAAATACTAATTTATACCTAAGTAACTGAATTAAACTCAAACATTTTATATTCAGAAAAGATTCAAATTAACTACTTTAAGATAAAAAAAAAAACTATTTGGCAGTGACGGAATAAGCCTTATGGGGGCCCCTACACAAACGAAATCTTGGGGCCTCTTCCTTCCCAGATGATCTCTCTATACCTACATTCGTAATTTATCAACCCACAATTTTAATAAACCAATATTTTTTTATTTAGAAATCAAACATTAATAGTTACCTAGGCTGAAAATTACGTTTTGCGTACCAAGAGGAAATTGCGGCCTCGGCCAACAATAGCATTTCGCAGCCGAAGTGTATACCTTAACATTCTTTATGCAACCGTAAATAATTCGCAAAAACCGTAATTTAAAATTTTCCAAAATGTCGAATAATGTTGTTCTTTTATTCATTTCATAGTAGGTAGCAGCCGTAAAACTACTTTTACGTCCGTTTCCAACGGCAACCAAGACTAGTTCCAAAAAAATGTAAGTATTTTACGACTTGAATTACAGCCAACTGCAACGGATAAATACTTACTTTTAGATCGGTGGGACGAAAAAATGTTACTCCTATAATTAAGCCAGTGTAAACCAGTGATAAATAAAGACACGGATATTAGTGATATTACTTTATCCATTGTCGCAAGGCCCCTGAAAGGCATGGGGCCCATAATAGTTAATCCGGCCCTGCTGTTTGGTTGATCGTTCCCTCTAAAACTATACACCCGTAAATCGTATCAACTTTCTGTAAATTTAAAGAATAAGTCAAAAACAAACGGGACACCTGCACAACGTGCAAAAATCTATATAGTCCATCAACTGCTTTGAGCAGATTGTGCTGCAGATCAGTGAAGTGAATTTGAACTAATAATTTACCCACACCTATTACGCTAAATTAAAATAAGTAATTAGAGCATGCGCTGCCTTCGAGAGTGTGAAAAGTAGTAAACGTTTTGCTATTGTCACACTCTAACCGAAAGACGTTTTGATCCAAAAAATACATGGGTTTATAGGTGAATAGTAACTAACTATTGCCTTTAAATCTAAAGAAATTATCAAAAATGTGACGTGCTGCATCAAATCTGATTGAAGATCTGAATTCAGCGCGTAAAAATCTATAAAGTTCACGAATCATTTGATTTGAGCAGATTGTCCTGTTGATCAGTGAGTTGAATTTGTACTGATACCTCACGAACACCTTTTATGAACGATCAAAATACGAATAGAGGGCAAGCACTGCCTCCCGAAATGCGAAAAGTAGTAAACGGTATGCTCTTTGATCCAAACGATATACCCGTTTTTACATACCTACGTAAATAGTAACTATTGTCTTTAAATTTGAAGAAATAATTAAGAAAAAAATTGGACATTTGATTTGATTACAGATCTGAAAGTGTCACCATCAATTGCTTGAGTAGAGCTGCAGACTAGTGTAATATTTGAACACATAATATCATTTGTTTTTATTGTCTCCGAATAACACAAGGAGATGTGTTGTTTATTTGATTCATTCAATAAAATAAATTCCAATAAAATTTATTTTCGTTGTAAGTCTATTGTTGACAAATCTGTGTCAAATATCATTTACCTACTTTACATTTTTTTTTAATACTTCTTTATTTACGACTGAATCAATTATAAATGAAATTTTCATTGCAATTAGTCTTCCATACAATTCTCAACTCTTTCACATTCTATGTACATACATGCATTAGTAGTGAGTTTGTTGGCAATAGTGTAAACATCATAATTTATATAAAGTTGTATTCAAAAGCATAAAGTTTAAACATTCTGAATGAAACTCATTTAAAATTGCACAAAGTCCAATGGACACACTATTATATAAATTCCACGGGTACAATCAAGAAATGATGACAGTTATTCCAACTATAAACTATTTTTTTATATACGAATGTATTCATAATTTTATTTTACCATTTGCTCATTCATCGATAAATAAGCAGAATCTCATAATAAAAGATTGAAATAAGAATTGAAACTTGCTCAGAATGGGACTGTAGGAAAATAAGTTTTTTTTTTGGTTGAAATTAATTAAATATTCGTGTAGTTGTTGAGCTGTAGAGAACTTATAAAAGCATCATTTAACTTAAAACTATACAAACTAGACTTTATTTTCATCGTACTAATGCAAAAGATGTTTCCGTTTTAATCAGCCAAAATGGGTTCGTTCATTCTCTATTTTTCCAATCTATTCCCATTCTATTTGTATTGTTATAGGTTGTCTGTTATCCTATTTTTCTCCTTTCATCATATTGAAAATGCTTAAACAAGAAGTAATATTACTATCCATTTGAATTATTTCAAAATTCTATTCAAGGAAATTGTTTGGATTAGCTTTACAGATTATAGGTTTAGTTCTCAAACAGCTGCTTTCAGAATGATTGCATCTTATTCATAACAGTGTTAACAAAAATATTTATAGATTTTTATTTAAAATAAAATTTTATGTTCTCGTTTTAATTACATTTATATCTTTAAAGTTTCTTTTTCTGTTATAAAATATAGTAGTTCCTGTTGGAAACTTCTATCATATTACACACGTTCTGTATAGTGGTGGTAATTATGTGTTTGTTACATTATAACATGAAAATTAAATTTGTTAACACAACCCATTCTAAAATTCTCAAAGTTTCTATTCTGTACTGTAGATCATAATTTTAAATTTGTTGTTGCAGCAGCTCTAAATTACTAAATATAGTCAAAATTTTTAATGGAAGAATGTAATTTTTTCTTCATTATAAGCAGATTTTTTTCCTAAACTTGAATATAATATTCAAATGACGCTATAACGACATGATGACGTGAATTAATATAAACCAGATGTAATAGAATTTATATGAGATTAGTCTGTCATTTGGTTTTAATTTTGGCATTAATATACAGACTGTTTCATCTAAGCCCACATTTCCGTTGTTTGTGAACGGAAAAAGAACAGCCTAATTAAGAGTAGGTACCTACAATATTTAAGAATTTCTAGACAACGAAGATGCCTTTATGTTGTTGTAGTAAAAATAGCCGTGCCATTGTAAGCAACTGTAGATTAATGAGGCGACAGGGCCGTGTTTATTAGAAAGATTGACATTGAAACTCTATGATGTTGGCGTTTTGTTCGGTTTTAGATAAATTGTGTGTTATTCCTTTTATACGAATGAAAATTGATGCTAATCTATGACTAGTTATTTATCCACTGGACGGCTATTTTTACTACGATAGTTTCTCAACTCAATCGATTTTTGTTTTTAAAGCAAATGATAAATTTTGAAAAAGAAATATTTTGTGTCATATTGAAGTAATTCTTCGTCCGCTACTGTATATTTTTCCTATCTCCCAAAAGCTACTACCTATAAGTGCACTTTCACTATCAAGAAATCCAGAAAGTTGAAACAGCAGAAACACCGAAACCAAGAAGCAACACCAGGACAGACACTAACAATCCCGTACATAAAGGGTATCTCAGAAAAAAATACCTATAAAATAAAAACAGCCTTCAAAACCGCCTCCACTCTGAGAGACCTATTCTTAAGGACAAGACCAGAAAATCGGATATCCACAAGGAACTGCGTGTACAGAATTCCCTATCAATATGGATCATCCTACATAGGAGAAATAAATAGACTGCTTGACACAAGACTGAAAGAACACAGAAGAGAAACAAAAATCTTGTTTTGTTTATAGTATCGAAGGAGAGACCAAAAAATCAGCCCTCGCACAACACGGGTGGGACACTCAGCACGTAATCGGGTAGTCTGAAGCAATGATCTTATGCAAAGAGCCACATATTGTTAAAAGAAAGATCAAAGAAGCTCCACACATCAATTTCAACCAAAATATTTTAAGCCATCCATCAACTGATTATTTGAAAACTTCTACTGGATAAAATAACAATATTCAAATTAACATCGGACCCGACGGCAAACGACATTGTAACACTCTACTGAACCGTCACACCTCAGTGAATCCTAATCTGTATATATCAGATATTGTAACCGCTAGAACAGTCGCTTGATATTAATGGGAGATCAAAAATCAATCGAAACGTGGAAACTTTTTTTGTAATTGTTTGCAAATTCGAAAATAAAGATTTGACAATGAAAGTCCAGGAGAATATTTTTATTCAAGAAATGCCTAAACGATGTACTTTTAATTCTTACGGAAACGGACAAATGGGCGTGGAGACATTAATATGGCGACCAGATCTGCGGGTATCATGACGAAGCTTCGCCGTATGAGACGATAAACGCTAATGTGGCCAGTATACCTTACTCGAACAACTTTTTGACGTACTCTGGGCAGATTCTGTTCTAACAACTAGAACAGTTTTAAAAAACACACTATGGCAGTGTTCGTTGTCGCCTTTGAAAGTGACACATGCGTCTTGGAGATCTACTGCACATGTGCACATCATTAAATATGACAAATTTTTCAATTTCTAATGATATGCACATGCGCAGTAAGTCTCCAAGGCGCATGTGTCACTATTAAAGACGACAACGAACACGACAGTAATGCTCGCACAGTACGTGATTAATCGGTTCCGCTAATATTCCGTATTATTTGAATCCGCACTAATCGGGGTACTAAAATTGATAACTGTTCCCAAAAAAACTCATTTTAAATTCATTTTTCGCCTAAAATTGATATCAAAACAAACCGTAAAATCAAAAAAAAAACCCTAAACTGACATTTTGTAAAATGTAGGCCATGTCGAAAATGTTGTTTTTTTTTTCTTTAGGATATAAATTTTGTAATTTCAAGTAGACTTATGTAATTTAAATATAAGTTTGCCAGAAACTTATCCAGCAGTTGTCATAATAGTCAAAAAAATGGTGAAAAGTTTGAATATGCAATTAAGGGCAATTTTTTTTTTTTTTAAATAAATACTCAACTTTTTTTTAGCCTTTTAAACAAAATCCAACTGCCTAAAACACCCTCTTTTTCTTTTACTACCAAATTCAAGGGACAACCCCTAAGTTGGCTACATTACAAGTGAGCCTAGTAATGTCTTCGCGCCCAAGTGACCACGCCCAAATGTCCTAGACCGCAATTCTTATTATCCCCTTCTTTTATATAATAGAAATGTAGGCCTAACTGAAACAACTTGTATATCGTTACAAGATATCAATACAGTTAATTGATTCAAAATACAATCTACAATAGATTTTCTGTTGAATGTATAGTAATAAATGAAAGAATAGTTTGTATTTTTGTTGTAAAGACATAAGAATTTCATTAAAAAAATAACGAAAGCCAAACATTCCATAGTAGAAGAAGAGAAAGAGGAAGAAGTTGAAGCTCTACAAGAGTAGAAATTATAACTTACTCTTTTGGAGGTTTTTCGACAAAGGAACTGTTGTATTCTTTGTTTTCCATTCGTGTTACACACGATTGAATTGCCAATTTTAAATGGAACATTGAAAATAAAATTGATGAAAGATAACGTATTCAGGTGGTATACCTAACGACAGGATTCATGTTTAACATTCAACAAGTTAATATTCCAGTCTACCTTCAAAAGTTTAACAATCATGTTGCTATTATCCTTACATACGTACAATACTTTTTTTTATCATTTTGAAGAGATAAGCGTAAGCCGTAACTTTTTTACTGTTAAAAAAAAATTGCAAGCAGAATTATGAAATTTTAACAAATTTCTACGGGAATATCTCACATTACACTCCAGTAGATTATCATATCGTCTTTATTAATGTAAATTTGATTTATTAAAATTAGCCATTACCTGTATAGTAGTTGTTATTATTATTAATGGCCTTAAGTTACTAGTTTGAACAATATCATTTCTGTATAGTAGTTACATATACTACATTCATCTAAGGCGACATAATTACTCAAGATTAGTTAAGGTGAATAATTAGATGTGGTGTGAACTATAAATTTCGGTCATTATTATTAAACTACATACGTATTACTACTTCAAACAAACTTTATCATCCATTCATCCAAATGAAAATTGATGATTTCTTTTGTAAGCATCGAAATAAAGACAATAAGTGGAATTGATATGGTTCTATAGATAGTTCATAAATGAAATTATCTCTATTAGATCTGTGATAAATGGTTTCGTTGTTGATGCTTTAAAAATTACTTTCTATTTCGTGAATCTCGATTCAATTGATTGTTTCCAATTGTTTCAATAAAAGATTGAAAACGAGAAACAAACAGTTTTCCTAGATTAATAATATTAATATTTCATCATTCTCTATACAGAATTTTATTATTTTGATATTTTCCATACATGGTGCACACAACAATGACAAAATGATGAGAGATGAAGATTGGATATGAATCTCCCACATCATCTCTGTTTTCATCAAAAAGAAACAAGTAAACTAGGCTAATTGAAAATCTCTAACTACAAAGAGACAAGAACTACAGATATCAGAGCCTAATTACTGTTGACAATATTAAAAGTCTACAACGTTTACTAATTAAGTAAAAACAAGAAAAAAAAACATTATGCAAAAGAAAATTTAATATAAAAGAAAAGCTACCAATACTTATTTAATTTCACGATATTTTGATAGATTTAATCTCAAATAGATGATGTGATTCTAGTCAACCGGTTAATTGAATTGCTGCCAGTATATTGTGATTCTACTTACAGTATATATACATTTTTCATGGAACTATTTCCTAGAAAATTATAACAGGAAACCACAATCCTTATATATAACTTATACATTGTGCGGTAATATGATAAATCCGGAAAATTTTCGCTTGTGGTTGTTTGTATGAACAAATATAATGAAACAGTGGCGTAACATTAAATGAGCTTAAATCGTCTCTAATCCTATATTATTGTAATATTCCACCAGACCTACACTGGCGGGTTTTTAGGGCGGTCTTACCTTAGTTTTGCATGTGGCTAGTGTGACGATGCAAACTACAGACTGTTTTTTTTATCGTGATTTAACATTGCTATCTTGGAAACCGTAAATGATAGAAGGACGGTTAAATGGAACAAAAGTTGGGTATTTGAGAAACTATTAAAATACTCAAGCCAAATCCATAATATCTCTTATCGTTCACGAATTATACGGGGAAAACCAAAAAATGTCTATTTTCCATTTTCTCTTGTAGCATATTTATTTACAGGAATATCAAAAAATATTAAAGGAACTTCTTCATTTATGTCATGCAGACATCAATTCTGTAGTAGCGAAATTTTGGAAAAACGTTCCTTATCTTCAGGACCACCATCAACTTAATTTTTTTAGATACGGACCTGCATTTTTTATTTTGGATTTTGAAAGAATTTTCCATTATCTTTCCAATTATGTAACTTAATTTTATAGTTTAAAGTGATTTTTATACCGAAACAGTCAACTTCATTTGGATATTATGGATTTGTCTTGACTATTTTAATAGTTTCTCAAATACTCAACTTTTGTTCCATTTAAGGATCCCACACACCGGCGCGGGACTTCGGGAGCGGTAGCGGTAAATTGGCAGGACTAAGAGACGTTGCGGGATATCACCGTATTCACACTTATGCGGTATACCGCGACGGTAAGTCCGCATAAACAGCGTTTTTATTTTAGAACGCAGTCAGCACGGTTCTTCCCGCGTCCTATAGCGGGATGGCGTTACTAATAACAGAAAATTTAATTGAAATTGTAAAAAATTATCCAATTCTATATGATCTGTCTCATGGAAAATATAAAAATTGTCAGAAAAAGCATAAAGTTTAGAATCAAATTGGAAAAGAATTAAAACATGATAGTAAATTGAAATTGTTCTATTTCTTTCATCTTCAGCAAGAGCTAATAATAACAGGGCTTCTTCTTCATCTGATTTGAACGCACGCTCTACTACACGCACCAATTATCTAAAGAAGAACACGAATATTCATCCAATGATTCCCGCCCTCGGTGTGTGGGGTTAAGCTGGAAGCGTTTCTTACATCACACGTTCGCGAAACGCTCCCGCTACCGCTCCCGCAGTCCCGCTACCGCTCCCGCAGTCCCGCGCCGGTGTGTGGGATCCTTTAACCGTCCTTCTATCACTTACGGTTTCGAAGATAGTAATGTTAAATCACGATAAAAAAAACAGCCTGTATTGAATGACATTCAGTGGCGTCGAGAATAGGTTCTGAATTGTGTACAGCAAAACAACAGTAATACTCTGACTCCAGTGGATTAGTATACCCGTTGACGGCGTATCCCCTTTAGACGGATGGACAGTACGACAAAACCCCACCATCTATGTATGAGTATCAGAATATTACTCCAGTATAACGAGTTGCCACTGTTTCTGGTTTAGATTTATCAACATCCAACTAACAGACAAAACTCACTTGTGTGTAGGTAATTTCGTAACAGACTATTTAAGATTAAGTATCCAATACTTCTAACAACCACAACTGTTTGTTTAGACGTTCGTTTCTATTCTTAAATCGTAGTATAGGGGTAATTCTTTTAATTATAAATAGGCTAACGTTAAAAATTGATAGGAAAATAAAATGTCAGGTTTGTTATCTAACACGTGCACGTGTACCTACAGTGTTTAGCTAGATAATTAGTAATTATAACACTAGAATTAAAAATACATTGTAAGTTGATTATGGAAATTACAAAGGAAAGCCACTTTATTACTATTTTTTTTCTCTTTGAAAAATAAATAAGAAGACTTAAAAAAGAGTAAATAGACAGATGTTATTGGTCGTTCGTTATTGATTGACAACTAAATTCCATTAGATGCACACAAGAGTTCATTAATTCTACAGAGACTGATTAAGCTAATTGACAAATAGTTATAAGTTTTATGATGATGACAACATGTTTCTGATATATCAATTAAAATTATAATAAATAATTAGAAAGAAAAAGACTTACCGAACGCTTGGCACTGCATCACTTTAGCCATACCTAATCTAATTGTACTACTACTTGATGAAGACATGGTGAATCGTGGAGCTTGTAGTGAATTTTCTGAAATTATACGAAAAAAAAAACACATTATCAAAAATTATTTTAATGTGTACAGCTATTTATTCACAAACGGCTTGTTAAAAATTTATTGATATTTTATTGTTATCGTTCCATATCTGACCACAATTTTATCGAATATTTTAATTATTGATAACCATTGGGAAGGGTGAATTATTATAAATTAGGTCGAATTAAAATCGATAACGCTATTGTTATTATTATTCGAATACTAAATTAGCTATCTGACTTGTAGAAACATTTAACAACGTCTTGAAATATTCAATAGCCGCTATACGCCTAGTATTGTTCTATATTGAAGTAAGAGCATTTGATAAGTACAGTAGAATAAATATGATTTGAACAACTTTTCTACGGAAATGGAACAATATACCCGGAAAGACCACACGAATTCTCTCCGAAATGTTGGAGAAATACTAGCTGTCATTTTAGGATCAAATGATTTCCTTGGACTTTCAGTGATCAAGTACATCGATGAAAACCATAATTTGTATCGAATGCATTAGCAGTTTTATGGAGGTTTGGCACAGACCTTTTTGCTGTGAAATGCCTTCAAATGACTGAACTTAATGTTGTTGAAAGAAATACAGACGAATTGAAAAGCCACGAACAAGTAAAGAATCAAATTTATTTCTTTGTAATTTCAACAAAATTTTATTTATTTGATAAAATTGTGTCTTCTTTCAACGTTGTTTTTTGGTTTTGTGACTTAACTGGAGAAAACTGTCACGTATGTATTGTTTCAACTATTAACTTTATCGTTGTGTTTAGAAGCTTTGATGTTTTTATTTTGAAAATTCTTTTCTTGTTTAAAAGAAACTTACGTGTACTTGTTAGTATTGTTGAGTGATTCCGCTTTTAATATAATTTGTGATTTTGATTATTTCATATTGCCTCATACTTATGTATAAAGGAATTTTACCCTTTGAAATGGAAATAATACAAATTGTAGACACCCTCATATGTTAATTTATCCATCGTGAAAGCATAATAACGATAAGAATCATTAAATTTTTCTCGTCTACCATATGTAGAACAATTTCCAACGATTTTCTTTGTAATATGCATTTATTGGAAAAAGAAAATATTTTAATTTAAAATTTGAAAATTAATTTACTGAGTTGGTAATTTTCAACAACTATTTAACGAAAACATTAGTAACACTTGCTATAATAAACTATAAAACGACTGCTGCTCTATTTAATAATGCAACCCCTAAATGGATCTAAATTACGATTATGGAACAATAAACGTATACCACATTAATAAACCAAGGTTATTGTTAAAGTGGACCATTTGTCAATATTCATTCTTTAAAGATTCTTGTATCGAAATCAACCATCAACTATTATTGAAAGCACGCGCTGCTTTTTTCCACAAGTGGAAGAAAATCAATAAAAGGTAGGAAAAAAAAACAACCTGAATTAGATGCAAATACAGTGTCCACTGAAAATGATCTAAAGGGTCGATTACATTGAGCGACTTTAATCGCTAGACGGTGGCAATTGAGGTGGGGCGCGCATGTGCATATTGCAAGACGCTTAGTGATGTCGATTGGGGGGAGTGTAGCTTACCACTTTTAGAGACAGAAAACTTGTAATCGTGAGTTAGTATTGCTAGGTTCCTACGGAGTAGAATCGGTAGAACTAACCGGTAACATTCAGTAGATTGTATGTTAGATTTTATTGAATAAGCATGCGCAGAAAGTTAGAAAGAGAACACTTGCCCCGGCGCTATTCTCTATCCTTAAAACTTGGTGTGTACGAAATTCCAACGTTGTTTAGTATAGGGATTCGGAGTTCATGGATTATACACAGCGACCAGCGACTAAAGTCGCTAACAGTGTTGCTACCAAGTATCCGGTATATCCAAGGAGAATCGTCAAGTGGCAACTCTGCTCATTTATTGTAAATAATGTAGAAACTATAGCAGCACAGCGAGTAAAGTCGCTACATAATGGGCGTGTTTCTTTATTGCTCAAATCGCCGTTTGGGTACTCTGGGCGCCCAAATCGTTTCAGTACCCTTTCACGCTCCAATCGTCAGACATTGTATGAGACCACAATGCATTGCGGCGCAATTTTGAAGCGCCAAAATTAAACTATTAAAATTTAAAATAAATTAAATAATGGAGAAATACTATGTTGTTTATGTTTTAGCGCGTAAATTTTGTTAGATTATGTTGATCAGACTTGTAAAAGGTGCACAAATCGTTTCTTAATTCTAGAGCGTCTAATCTACTCTGACAGCTGTTTGACGTATTCCGGCCATGCTCCGTTTGAGCGACCAGAGCAATAAAGAAACATACCCAATGTAGAAACTATAGCAACACAGCGACTGAAGTCGCTACATAATGCGTGTGTTTCTTTATTGCTATGGACGCTCAAACGGCCGGAGTACGTCAAGAAGCTGTTAGAGTAGATTAGGAGTGCGAAAACGCATGAAAAAAAGCTGCTCAAATATTTGACAGGAGGTGGAAACGATTTGGGCGCCCAGAGTACTCAAATGGTGATTTGAGCAATAAAGCAACACACGCATTATTACACACAGCGAATTTGGTCTAGCGACTAAAGTCGGCTACTAAATTTGCAGTCGCCGAGCGTCCAGCGTCTTCTATATTACACACAGCGACTAGCGGCTAAAATCGTTCAATGTAATCGCCCCTTAAAACTACTTGAATATGAAATCTCTTGCAACGTTTTTTTTTTTTTTTATTTATGCAATACCTGTGTATCAGTTTTCCAATCTTCTATAATGGAACTTGTCCATATTGTAAATTCAGGCTATTTTTCAGGATAGTTTATAAAAGTGTCATGATATCTCTTTATCAGTGAAGCATTAAGTGAACTGTAAAAATTCAAATATTCGATTTATAGTTCAGCAATTCTGTTGTTACCCTTCTTGCTATATCCTGTTTTTTTTTATTTTTTGTTTCAATAAAAACTAACTAAAACATAAATAAGTATCGATACATTATTTTTCTCAATAATGAACTGATTGGAAAAAATCCGTGAGTTTTACTTTCGTTGCCGTTTAATGATGGCTGTATTTTTCAACAAAAATTGATAAAAATTTATTGTGCACTAATATCAATTTCTTTTCGTTATTTTCTTCGTGCCATTTTATTTTTAACAAATTATTCTATATTTTTATTGGGTGTATTCATGAATGGATAAATAGATGGAGAGATTTGTTCTGACAAAATTATATCTTGAGATATGTAAAGCATAGCACATTATATGAAATTGCATTTCGTTTATTTATAAAATTCACTCCTCTATATAACGGCTTTAGATTTCTGTTCATTGTGAGAATTCCAATTTACTTTGTTAATGTTACAGATTTCATTTTACACTCTTTCTATTTCTATTTCTATCCAAAAAAAAAAAATTAAATTTGAGGTGGTAAATTGATATTTTTTTAGAGGGTTGAATCCTTTCAAAATTAGATATAAAAATGTTGATGTTAAATCAATAAACCATAATTTTTGTGGTATATACGACAACATTTACTAAATGTTGAACAATAAAAATACGTGAAAATTACATGGATTTGTTCTAATATTTTCATGTGATATTAAAGAATCTGTAATCCGGGTAGGGAAATGTTATAAAAAATTATACACGACACATATGAGTTGTTTTAAATGATGTTCGGTTAAAGTTTTCAACACTGGTCGTAAATTTTCCTTTCATGAAATATTTACAGGAGACGACTTATTTTAGAAAAAAAAATGGGTGGAAAAATGCGGCAAAATAGGAAGTAGGAAATTTGATTTCCTATCTCGTATAGAAAAAAAAACAGTGAACTATAGTGATATGATTGTTAAAAAAATGTTGAATTTTCTATAAGCTTTAGTCTTAGTCGATACTGAATTGAACAATTTCATATTTAATTATAAACTCCTCGTAAATGGATAAGTTGAATGAAAGTAAAACCTAACGCTTTTGCTAAAATAACGGTTGAAATTATTTACCCTCTCAACCATCACTACATTAAAACAATATGATCTCTAATTACAATAAATAATGGGAAAGCTAAAGGTCAAATGTAACCAACGAACGAATAATTTAGTTGATCGAAAACTATCCATTTAAGAGAGGATCCACTATAGAATTTAATTTAATTAGGTCTTTCTACAGGTAGATACTAATTTCAGTATTATATGTGTAGGTGAAGGTATAAAATATTAATTTATCAAATTGATAACAATCAATCTTACAAATAAAACAATATAATCAATGATACGGACCCACCAACCACTTTCAATTTCTTGATTACATTTCTAAAATTGATTTTGAGGGACGTCCACATCACTTACAACTCTTGTCAAAAACAGATTATTTATTTCCATTCGTTTCTTATTAGTTTATTACTATTTATTTCTTTTTCATTCTTTGTTTCCTTCAGTATAATATAAACTTGATATAAAAGTAAGATTGATATACCTACAGGTTGACACAATCCATCTAGGAACATAGAAGAACCTACAAGAATCGGGACAGTCTGATGGCCTTCATCTGGGGTGAAAAGAGATGGATGATAGAATCTTCTCAAGGCTGTCCTATGTTCCTAGATGAAATGTCTCAACCTGTATATGTCTACAAATGTTACAGAAGATCTCAGTATTCTCAAACACTTCGAAGAACTGTCTACACGTACATGTATGTGTACAGTAATTGAAATTTGTACAGATGATATCAATGATTATTTGATAAATTACGTTAATTTTCCATTAAGGGGCGATTAGATTGAGCGACTTTAGTCGCTAGACTCTGGCGACTTTAGACGTTGCGACCAAAGTCGCTACACTATTTGCAACACATGAACAGTGCTGCCACTTGTCGATTTTCCGTCAGATCTACCGGATACTTGGTAACAACACTGTTAGCGACTTGGAAATTTTAGTCTCTGGGTGTAATCGACATCAATTAGTGACTTGCAGTATGCGCAGCGCGACCCACCTCAACTGCCAGCGTCTAGTGACTAAAATCGCTCAATGTAGTCGACCCTTTAGACACATAAAAACATCAACTTGCAGTTTCGAATTTTCCCTCATTACAATTCTCAACATGGTGATATTTTTCAACTTTAAAAATTAATTAAGGAAAAAAGGCAAACCTCTAGTCAATTTAACTTAAAAACACAAAATTCAAAGCTTAAGAGTTAATAAATTACTAGTAAAACCCGATTATATACAGAAGCTTGAAATAAGGTAAAGGGGGCTGTATTCCCACCCTCTTCATTATACTTGTATTATAATAGGTTTTAAAGGATAGCATCATGTTATCTACCACTTTTTATACTAACCGGTATATAGCTAAAGGGGTTGGTGATGAGGTTGTATTGTATGTAGTTTTAGACGGGATTGAATGGGATCTAATACCGGATATGTACTCTACAACACCGTTCCCTACCATTTATTTTTAGATGCAAGTGTAACCACATCACATATGGTCTTAAATTCATAAATTCAACCCACTGATATAAACGAGGAAAAAAACACGGAATTGTAACAGTTGTTACTTGTTTTGTGTTCATCCTAACTATTCTCTAGTGAAAGATAGTTCTTTTATTATAAATTATGAACATACATTGATGTAAAAATTGTAAATCCCTATTTAAAGATCGTTTCAATTTTCAATAGAGCCAATTATTGTAGATTACTGTAGGTGAGGGTGATAACCCAAATGGGAGACGTAAAAAGATAGGGATTTTAATTTGAAATTAATTTTTAACGCCCCTTGACTTAGAATATAGCAGTAGAAAAAAAAAACGAAAGACAACACCGTTGAAATTTAATTATTACGAATTGTATCAAGTTTCTTTTACTTTGTTATTCTATTTTTGTTATTGTTTCTTTGTCAGTTTTATGTGGAAAAAGGAACAACAATCAAACGAAAACTTGCTCTTCTGACTTCTTAACTCTCCATTGAGAAATAAATTAAATTAAATTAAATTACACAAAGTTGTCAGTTTCAACAGTTGAAATGTGACGCAACTTTAGATAAATAAAATTCAATTAAAAAACAAAATGCAGTAGAACATCTCTAGCTAACCTAACAATTATCAGTAATCACTTATAATTAACGGTAAATTACAGTAAAAAAATAGATAAAATGAAGGAAATGTGAATTTAAGAAACGTATTAATGTTGTTTTTTTGTTTCTCGTAAGCTGAACTAAATCCCAACTGGGATTGATTTAAGTTAGTCATGCAAAATTACAATTAAAGCTTAAAAACTTTGAACAGATGGTGACGGTTATAAATAAATTCGAACAGGTATAAGTAAGTGTACAGAAAATCGAAATTCTAACCACAATACGAAAAGTTTTTGAAACTAATCAACTGTAGGAACATCCTATTTATATCAATTTTTCCACTATTATTTTATCTAAAAATGTTGAAAATTCTACAGTGCTATTTTAATATCTGTAATGGCATGTCAGCTACAATCAAAAGTCGATTGATTAAATTTTCTTAACAGAATAGAAAAGAAACTTTTGGATAATTGTTCATAAAAGTTTGTCAAACGAAAAACACTAAACTTTTCCAACTTTAAGGGTGTTATTAACGAGTTGCTGCTACTTTACAATGTCATTTTTCTTTCTAATATTGTCACAGAATGACAGCTTATCTTGGAATCATTACTTTTAATTATTGTTATTTTTTTGTTAGAGCTTCTAGTAAATATCATCTAACAACGTCAACAGAATTAAGCGAATTATTTAGAGTTTCTTGTACGAATTTGCAATTTTCAATTCTAAGTAAACAGAATAATGAACAAACATTTGAAAATCATCAATTTAAATAAAAATGTAGTCCAGTGAACAGGGCTGAATCGTTATTGTAAGTCAAAGTTATAGCAAAACACTTTTAATTTACTTGAACGACTTAATTTTAAAGTAATCAAAAAGGGGCAATAAATGAGCAATTTGAATAATAAAAGTCTGGTAATATAAATTCTTGCGAATGTTTAGTCTTTTTTTAAGAATTCACAGTCGTGTGGCATTTAAATAGCATTTTGAGTGTTGAAAGGACACTTGTTGCTAATTTGCAAATCTTTCTAATTTGAATAATCTTTTAGATGTTTATAGTAAACTAGTAGTTGTTGCCTGGCTGATTTACACACTGGAAAAATAGACAAAAACAAATCAAATCTTCCTACATTCAGTTTGAAAGTTTCAACTCCACCACAGGAATAACACGAACGCGGAACTACTATTTGCTAGGAACGTGTGTGGTGACTATTACACCATAGAGTCCAGTTATTTTCAAACTGCCATTGATAAAAGCGGTAATGGTCATCACTGTTCTCCTATCCGGGAAATGGGAGTTTCAAGTTACAGTCTCGCCTAGATTTAGGCTACCTTTCATATTGTCTGTTATGCGACTTGCACACGACGCCAGCGAGGTAAGTCAGGCCAGTGAGACTGGCCGAAATTGTAACCCAGTAAGTGTTCACATTCAAACCAGTTCAGATCAGTTGTTCAGTTGTCAACCAAAAAAAAAAACAACAAATAAAATGACACAACAACAAAAATAACCAACACAATACGAACTAGGGCTGTCCTGGCTTGGCCATCCACATGCGGACAATTGCTAGCCAGTTAAAAATAATGGTCGGTGGGGAACGATATTGTCTTCAAAGTTACCCCGGTGGTCTATCGACTGTTCTGACTTGATCGCTGTCTACGGGTCAGTGCGCTGTCTCGAAATAGTCGTGCCAGGCCAGAATTGGCCTGGCTCACTTGCCTGTCCTAGTTATTGGCGTCGTGTGCAAGCGGCATTAGGTATGGATGCGTTGTTAAATTTTTAAATGAAAAAAACACAATTTGTCTCCACTCTCAATAGTTAACATAACTGGAATTTGACGTCGACATATTTCTAAAGACTCTTTGAAGCTATTCATTTTTTTTTTGTTAGCTGGTTGGTTATATTTTATAGATTTTCTAATTTCAAATTAACATACAATATTGATGATATTACTACAATTATCACAGATGTAATACAACTGATAAAAAAATCCAATAATACGAACCAATATTTACTTAAAAACAATTCATGTTGTTATCAGGTAATTATTTCAATTTCAAGTTATGGTCAGTTACATTTGCATGCATTACCTTAATAGAATGTAAACTTCTTTTGCTATGTATGTGCGCATACAATCGTGACCATTCAAGAATGGATTACACTGGTCGTTAATTTATTAACTAGAGTTCCAGTTTATTTTTTTTTAACTAATAATTCAAAACCTAAATTGGAGTTATTATAAAAATGAGGTAAAAAGGCAAAACAATCCCAATATTGATTGATGTGTATCTAAATTGTTAACATCGATGTTTATCAATTGAAAAAAAAATGATATCCAAATCATTTGATTTTCGTTTTTGCCCCCAATACGTTGATTATTCTTGTATTATAGTATGCCCTTATAATAGAACAATGAAAGTGGATGGAAAAATAAATAGAATAATCGAAAATCATGTTGGAATTAAATACAATACACAGTTGTGATTGATATCTAATTGAGGTAGTAATTACAGTATTTTCTATCCAATCTAATGGAAATCTGTGTAACAATAAGTCAACAACTATGTATCTTCTTTGGTTGACTATTATTCACGTTATTTAAAATTCTAAACCGTTTTTTCCCTCAACTATTTACCATAATCTACAACAAGTTCATTCTGAAAATAGCTAAACTGTGTATATTGTCGTCTACTTTACAACATTTTACAGTTTCACCTGGTAAATTATGGTGTTTCTCTACCAAAGTCTCTGACTGTATTTTTTCAGACCCACACATTTTTTTGTTTTGGTTGTTATGTAAAATTGAGAGATCTGTTTGGTTCCTATTTCAACCTGAACTGCTGACAATGCATCCTTGTAAAATATTCAAATATTTGAATATTTCAATTCTCTTCTTTTTCCATGCAAATATATGAAACTATGGCTTGAATTTTGTTAATTTAATTGATATAACGTCATATAACGTAACTTGTATACAGCGTAATACAATTTCAACTATAACATTAGAATGTCCAGTATATCGAACATTAAAACCTAACAATACCAGTCTGTCTAGCACCAATCCCTTGATAGTTTCAACATTTTATCGTTTTAGTGTTAATCATCAACACGGCACTTCCATTTACAAGGAAAATTCAGAAAGACTCGAAGGATTTCGTGTGTATCTATATTCAACAATTATACCAATTTTGTATTTTAAACGTTGATAAATAATCTTGACATGTTGTTATAATTATACCGAATTAAATTGCGTCAGAAATTGGCGAGATTTTGATTTAAGTGGTAGAAAATTTGATTAGGGTAAATGCGGAGAGAGTGTATTAAGACAATTTTGGTGGAGGCGCCGGATTTAACTGAACATTAGGAAATTTGTGCGTGAATTTTCTTTAATTAAAACTTTCTAATTATTGCAACAATTCTGTTAATTGATTTGATAGCCCATCAATTCACAGTAAATTTATGATCAACAATTCACAATTTATGTTATGTATATATGTGTGTACACGCAACTATGTTGATAATAGTCGATTTATTTGTAAAATAACATCAACATCTGTTGCTCTTTATCAATAAACAATCGACAAAATGTTTATAAATCTTTAAAATTACATTTGCATTGAATTTCCCACACAATCAACATAACTTTATAATTAGTTTTAATAATTACTCTAATCGTATACAGTTATCTGGAATTGTACCGGTTGATAAGCATAGAAAATAAGAAAATGGTTGAAAAAATGTAATGTAAATGTGAAAAGTGAGTGGTTCGAAGGAGAAAAAAACCTTCAGAGAACAATAGCTTAACGTCCGGTTTAAACTCTCCAATACAGTCACAATAGAACAAATAAAGAAGCTTGCACAGCAAGAATCTAAACAATACAACAGAGAAGATGAGACTATTGTTTCTACATAAAAACATTATAAGTGAGTTAAATTTTTTTTGTGCAAAATAAGTCTTTGTGATAAGACAAAAAGAATTTATAAAAAAAGAAAAACGATAATCTAAAGATACAAACGATTAGTTTTACAAAAAAAAATGCTAAAGAGTAGTAATCAATATAGTTTAGGGGCGGAAATTTGTCTCAAAAAGCTTAAAATTTTATAAATTTCACCCAGCATCACGCAGTCCATTCATTTACCTTCAACTACAGTTTTAATAATTTAGAGCTTGTCAAAACAAAATTTTTAACTTATCTATTCATAGTCTAACGTTGATGGAATTTTATAAAATTTTCATCTTTTTTTTTTTAAATCTACCTACCTCTGATTGGGTAACTCTGAAATTGATTTATAGACAAAAAATTCCCTTATATCGGTATGTGAATAAATAAAAAAAAGGCCCAAATTTCGGCTTACTTTCCTATTTTATTAATAAATAAAATACGATTGAATCGAAGTTGGTTTTTTATGCTTCATGGTGATAAAAGTGAGAAAATACCGGTAATACATACAAACACAGATCGTATTAATCAAAATGTCGAAAAACTAAAGTATACTCTTTACGACAGAGTTAATTAAAAATTAACAGTGAAAGTTAACATATAAGAAACAGCCTTTAAAAGAATGTGTTCCTTTTATGTCGTCTACAAATAATATTCAAGGTAACGTTCATTTATTTACAACAACTATATGATAAAGTAGAACACGATCGATACGTGTGTATTATTTAACTTTATTTATTTATGGTTTTGCTTTCAAAAAATAATAATTATAACTAAACTAGAGTTGTTGAATTTAAAGGAATTCCGATTGATTTATTTTACGGATAAGACGAACGAAAAATGTCAATAATACAGCACCACAAAATCTATTTGCCTACAGTTAAGTTTCATAGTTATATCACGCAAATATATATGTGTAAAAAGCCTAGAAATTATATATTGGACGATAACAATCGAAAACTAGTCGGGTAAACTTTACTATAACTCAAGACTATGGAAGAAAACCGACCTATTTCCATAGAAAATGTTGTATTAGTGTCTAGAGAATGACGAACAAACAATTCGAGAGTATTTAAAACATTTTTTTAAATATTAGCAATTCTCTTTCAACTTCTCCACAAGGATACCCATGCTGATATACAGAATTCCACCTATCATAGATGTGTCAAAGAGTAATTCATTGTTGATGCATTAGGAATTTTGGGAAACTCTGTTACCAGTATAAAACCTGGCTTGTACAATCAGGAAAAAAAAATTTGGCTACACTTAAGCATGATTAGTTCATTCCAGACTTACCGGAATATCAGATTGGCACACGAATTAATTGGTTTTTATCATTTCTATGGAAAAAGTTTCAAGTAACAAATAGTAAAGAAAACCCATCAGGACGTGGTCGGAAAAGAAAGGCTACTGCAACAGATGATGTAAGAATTGCACATGAAGTTGAAAAGAGTAGGAATGGTTGAGAAATCAAAGAAAACGTCAGTGATGAAAACCGTTGAACGGAGACTACAAAAATCTGGAGTGGCGAACTTGCTACAATGCAGGCAAACATTTATATTGACTAGAAATATAGAGGGATAAGACTAACATTCACAAAACAATACATACAGATGCCTCATGATGTTTGGGATAATGTGATCTGGTCGGATGAGAGAAAATTTGAAATACATACAGTATGCCCACCCTGCCGAAACTCATACTCCCAAGGAAACAATGATTCATTCTACAATGAAACATTGTGGAAAAAATGTTTTAGTAGAATGGTGTGGGTGGGTAATCTTGTAAGAATTGAAGGTTAGATGACGGGAGCAAACATTTTAGCTGAACATTCGGGTCGATCACTTCAAAAAATAGAATTTACTCGATGAGTTTTGGTATTAGCAAGACAATGACCCAAAATATACTTCAAAAGTAGCACAAAATTCTCTTATGGAAAACAAATTTCAATTTTTAGATTGATCCGCTCAGAGTCGGGATCTTAATCCAATCAAGCATACATGGTTATACAGCGTACTTTAACGTCGTACAGGAGGTCATACCAAATACTAATCTTTAGCACTAATTAATCTTTTTAATAATAACACTTCCGTAATCACAGATAGAGGAGGGGGTGGATTATAAAACTGACAGTGTATGGTTATCTTTGCCGATTCGTACGTTTCCTAACCTTCTTATCTCAGTTTATTTTCTAAATTTCATAAAGTCAACACAGCTATTTTTAAATATATTTTTTTTAATAAAAACAAAATTACTTTGAAATACCTATTTGTTTGTTTAAAACAATTATCTTTTGATGAAATTTCAACAAAAAATTGCTGTTATTGCTGATAGGTAAACAATAATTCCGCAATATTCGAAAATCTGTCTGATTGTTTCAAATTGAAAAAAAAATGAATTTACAGTTGTTCTTTCTCAAATCGAATCATTTTTATCAGTTGTTTTGACAGGTTGAGCTTCTCCTACAATAACAATGCATTCAAAATGTTATAAACAAAACTAACAACTGCAGGATAATCTCTGCAGTGTAATAATCTACGACTATTGATTCTAATTAATTGCGCCATTTATGGGCATAATAATTAACAAACAGAAAAAGTAGTGATAATTAAAAAAATAATAGTAAAATAGCCAAAATAACATTAGTAATTGATTTTAGAGTGGAGAAAAAGCACACATAGTGTAAAACAAAAAATTCGTTAATCCTTTTACTATTTTGTTTTACAATTTATAAATTGAACTTTTAATGAGATTGTGTTATTTTTACCACATTTTCAATATAATTCAATCTATACGTCATTCAACAACAAAAAAATTTAATTTTCTGAACTCACCGAATTATTGTGGAAAAGTTGAATTTATAAAATTAACTTTCAGCTTATTTCGTCCACCCTCCCCTGACCACCCTCAGACAAAGCCAATCCAATAATCGTTATTCAACAATGAAAACAGCAAAAAAGTTAAATTTGTTAGTACATAATTGAATGTAAATTATATGTTTGTTTCTTTAATCATTCGTAGTCTCAATAGATTATGTGTAGGTACCTTTATATACAGGTGTTCGGCCAAAACTAAACACCCAGAAGACGGGCGTTTTCGAAAGAAAGTAAAGTGTAGCTTTACATAAAAACACCTCACCATTAATTTACCTTAATAGACTTTTCATGTGTGATGTCTGCAAAAGGGCCTAAAGAACCTTCACTTTGGAATTTGTATAATGATCATATGCTGTAACTGTCGAATTCGTGTGCAGCGACAAGAATTACGTATGGCTGTCACCTTTGTTTTCAAAAATTGCGACTAGTTTTCGTGAATTTTCATTCTATCGTCTACCTGTCCCTATGTGAAGTGGCGTTCATTATCCGTCGAAACTATGCAATTAAAACACGAAAAAATCTCAAAAACTATGAGCAATATGAATGTAAATGTAAAATTAATAATTCGTTATTATTAATCACTAATAATAATAATAACGAAATTATTATAAAATATCATAGCAATTTGCGGGTATTTCAATTAAAATTGCACTCAATTTCGGGCTATTTTAAATCGTCTACTGTAATTAGAATTATGATTTAATATTCAATCCCATATTTCTTACTAGTTAAAAATAAGTAAATAGTTTATGGTACATTAACCATTGATTTTCGTCTATTATAGTAGATTCATCTAAATTTGGCATGCTTAACTTTTAAATTGTTAACAATAGGGTGTGTTTACACTTGTGCGTTTGTAAGACGCATGATGAACGGATCAGATGAATACACAATAAGTGCACAAGAAATCATTTAAATCAATGTAATTAATAAATAATGTGTGTATATATAATTAGAGGTCTTTCTAGAACAAAAATACACAGTAGGTTGAGAACTTGGTCACCGTAGAGACACGCCCACATCATCAACTCGTGTTCGGTGGTTAGTCAGATATAACGAGACATGTGAACTCTATTGGCTAATTTGAAACCCGACTAACCGGACATCGGCAAAAGTCGGGCATGTTATCAGCCTATGTGTATTTTTGATCTAGAAAGACTGCTAGGTACAAACATATTACGATATTTATAGGAAGAGCCGGATAATGTCCATTCTTTGTCGGTTAACGTCCACCAACCAGTGAGGCACTCAAATTCGATGTTAAATTTGCTTTACAAAGGTATATAAGTGCATCTAAGCAATCATACTTGAGATTTCAATATTATTGGCAATTATCAAAAATTCGCCTCGTAAAGCGGGGATATCGCTTTATTAGAACGAAATTTTACGCTAGACAAAATATTGCTATAATTAGACGAATTTCAATAAGTGTATGCGCGCCCCACCTAAATTGGCTCAATTTAAACGACCCTAATATAATCACCTAATGGTATTATTGAATTTATGTTAAGAATAATCGTATCCCTTCAACTCATCCTCTTCAAAATTACATCTTGAGTGCGTCACTGTAAACACTGTATGTATTTAGGACTAATGGACCCTTCACACGTATTATTATTATTGTTTTGTGTAAGGTCTCTTCTTCCAGTTCCTCACACACGAGCTGTGGTTTCATTACCCACTGTACCTCGGCCTACAAGGCCTTTTGTACACCCGTCAGCACACCTAACTTGCGTTAACTGTCTTCCCCCAATAGTCCCGTCGTTTTGATAAACTCCCAAATACCATGCTCTGAGATTCTTCAAGGCCTCACAGTAGCATAAGATATGAAGCGAAGTTTCATCTTCCTCTTCACAGGCCCTACATGTTGGGTCTTTTACAATCCCAATATTATTGAGATGTTTCCTCAGTGCACAGTGACCAGTATACAGTCCTGTGATCTGCCTTAGTTGCCTCCTATTTAAATCTAGGAGTTCTAGAGATCTACGGTTTGAAAAATCCAGAAATGTCTTTGACAAGACCATTCCTGGTTATTTCTCCCAGTAGAGTTGGTGTTTTCGTTCTAATTCTTCACTTATATTCTCCCGCATGAGGGTATATGTCCAATTAGAGCTGTTTTGGCGGCCTCTTTCGCCAAGAGGTCCGCCTTTTCATTCCCTTCGAACTCTTGATGAGCTGGTAGCCATTTCAAGATCACCTTGTTATGTTTAGCAAGCTCCTTCAGTACTTCGAAGCATTCCAGCACTAGTCTGGATTTTATTTCTACAGCCCTCAGTGATCTGAGCACTGCTTGACTGTCTGTTTTGATGTGAATGCTTCTATTTCTATACATGACCTGTGCACAGGTCATTATTAGTTCCACTTGGAATATGGTGCAATCGTTTCCCAGCGCAAGAGAACATGCCTCCTCATGCCTGGGCCCCACTACCCCTATTCCTGTGTTCACGGTCGTCTTGGAACCGTCTGTGTGCCAAACGCTTCCTTCTCGATCCGTGTTTTCTCCCTTGTCCATCAATCCTTCGCCTTCTAGTATTTCTACTTTGAAGTTCCTGTTGAATCGATAGACTGTGTTGATTTTGTCAGACAATATTCTTAGGACAGGAATATTGTCTCTTTTCCGATAGATTTCGGGATGAGATCCTGTGAACACGGGCTCTATCCCTAACCCATTAGTTTTCAAGCGATAAGAAGCAGCC